>OZ025257.1:20625584-20760988 GCA_964019135.1 Arenicola marina
CATTTTCGCCGCTAAAATCCGCTCGCTCGGGGCGTTTTAACGCCGAAATTCCGCTCGTCAGGGGTATTCATTCCCGGCAATTCGCTCTATGAACGCACATTTTCAGAGCCACCTCCCCACCCGCCACCGTCGCAAGTTTGAAAATATCCGCTTTATAGGGGTATCTTTTTCATCATAAATGTCCGCCCTGTAAGGGTATATCTTTTTCATCACAAATGTCTGCTCTATAGGGTTATATCTTTGTCATTACAAATGTGTGCTCTCTCAAGCACCAAGACACCCGCGAAACCCTCCCACCAGATTTGTATAATAGTGCCCCCCACCCCCGCCCCTCGCCTAGGGGAAACGTAGCTTAAAACTGCATGTGGAGTTGTTTCGCTGGTTTTGAATGCCAAATTTGCGTATAAGAACACAAACCTAAGGCCTTAAGGTTCATAACAGACCATAAACACCTACCATATCGCTCACCAATTATCTGCCAATGAGCAAAACATTTCAAATTCATGAATTGTCCGCCACAAAAATGAAAACTTGTGCTGATTTGAAACGTCATAAACGTGTGTACATAAGTCGTTTACCGGTGCCACCGACAGGGGGCCCAAGCGCAAAATTATATGAGACAATAGAAGCATCCGGAGCGCCACTTTTTCTTTGGCGGTGGCCGTTGACACTGCTTGTGTTCAAAGGTAACATTTCCTGTTGATGTTTATTTTGGTACAGCCGTTGCAACGGTCAGCTCCACATGTAGCTTTAAGCGCAATACCTTGCCGTCGTAGCCTCTAATGTCAGTACGTATAGTGTGCAAATTCATAATCCAGAAATCGTACTTCATGTTATTTTGACGCTTCCCTAATTCAGAAACTTCACCTTAATTTTGAGTGAACATTTTTCTATTTTGAATCCGATAATCGCTCGACAGATGTTCCAGTTAGCGCCGTCTATTGGCGCAGCCTAAGTGTGGGTTATGAATACCGCCCCAGGCTGTAGGACGTTACAGCAAGTTCAACTCCAAGCCATTAAGTATAGTGCGTGCATACATGACTCCCCAGCCTATGGTTGGCATCCGTCAGTCTGCGAAAGACGATGGATTTGCAGCTTTTTTGTGGTTTAAATAATATAATTTGCTTCGCGGCGTTTGCGCTTATCACTGAATATTAAGCATATCTGTGACCGACAGAGCTTACCGCAGTCGTCGGATCGATGACCTGTCGTTTGGTCTTGGTTATTAATCGACGGAGAGCCCGTCGTGGTGGGCCATTCTCTCTCGCACGAGACGTGCCTATCCCTTGTTTTGGGATGCAAGAGCCTTCCAATAAGTCGAATAGATGCCGAAAGCCTTCATGTCACGTTTGGAAACGTTCTTAAACCTGAGCTTTGGCCTTCCAGTTGGCCTAGAGCACATATAGATACAGCATAACGCATAACTGCACCATTGCAATGTCGTTATTAGATGGCTGACTAACGTTAGATGCAGCGGGAAGCACAATTCCTAACTACGAAATCGCGCACTGGAGCTAGGGCGGCACTGTTTTTTTTCAGGTTTAGCGAAAAAGGGACCATCCTTGAATAAAAAATCAGTCGTCCGGACATTGTAAAACGAAAGACATAAGGATATGATATGATATGACTTCTTGAGGCATGGATGCGCATGCAGGGTGTGGGGGATAAGGCTGAATTAAATGGGAAATGGATGATTCTGCATTGAGAGGACTAGAGGATATCATGCTACAGGTCTGGTGTTTCATAAATGATAAAAAATAACCGTGGTGTCCTGAAAGAAATGTACATCATATATTTACCCAAAATCCACCCCGACCCCTAACGCGTACTCTCATTCTAACATATAGGTATAACCTGTCGCGTGCGTCAAACGACACGTGACACCAACGGCCTCACGTATGGCTTCTCGGCTTAATTACCTGATGGCACGGAGCGCCGTCGATTTCGAGCGTCTTACTGGATGTGAACATGTAGCGCGTTATAATAATAGGTTTCAGCAAGATGGAATATTGTTAAATAGAGACAAATATGGTAATTTTCACGACTGTCATGGAATTCACCAGATTTATGTGGGTTAATTATCCCAATCATTAAAGAAAAGGGGTTGTAAACGGCGTGCCATGGAACTACAATCAGGGTAGGGTAATCGGGTGATGACGTTGGATCGGGGGATGGGAGTGGTGGAGAGTGGGGACACGGTGTGGGTGGGGGGGGGGAGGTGTACTTACTTTTACATGTTTCTGTAGGTGCCGACCATCCGCCTTTTTGTTATTTATTGTATTAGGGCCTTTCTGTTTACTCCCCACCCCCTTTTGATAGTGCATGATGTAGTGTAATGATTCATACTGTTGGGGCTTATTCATATATGCTCGTTGTTACACTTGGTGAACCAATATTATTGTGAAAAGCATATGTATCCATTAAATATAAACGTGCATTTTTAACTGAGATGTCCTTAGTTGGTAAAGATGGACCAGCCAATGATCCGAGTGTATATAGAGTGCTGGATGCGTGGCAACGCACCCCTCCCACACCACCACCATTCCCCAGCACCATCACCTCAAATGCCTAAAATGCAAGATGTCCAGGCGGGTATACCCACCACCTTCGAGGGCGCCCTTATAGATTACGGCCGTTTATTTGTTTAAGGGCCGTAGCAAATAGCCAGATCCTCGATGACGCATGTCATGTATGTATCACCGTACAACCTGTTCGGTAGCCGCCATGGATACGTTTGGGTCCAGACAACCACGAGGCCGCTGGGGGTGGGGGGGGGGCATTTTTGACAACCATGGGGCCGGTGGGGGGGGGGGCACTTTGACAACCATGAGGCCAGTGGGGGGCAATTTTGACAACCATGAGGCCAGTGGGGGGGGGGGGGCACTTTTGACAACCATGAGGCCGGTGGGTTGGGGCACTTTTGACAACCATGAGACCGGTGGGGAGGGGGGGGGGGCACTTCTGACAACCATGGGGCCGGTGGGGGGGGGGGGCACTTTTGACAACCATGAGGCCAGTGGGTGGGGGCACTTTTGACAACCATGAGGCCGGTGGGGGGGGGCACTTTTGACAACCATGAGGCCGGTGGGGGGTGGGGCACTGTTGACAACCATGAGGCCGGTGGAGGGGGGGGGGGGGGGCGTTTGAAAAACATGAGGCCGGTGGGGGGGGGGGGCACTTTTGACAATCATGAGGTGGGATGGTAGAGGTGGGTGGCACAGTGGAAAACATGACCATTGCCAGGAGCGGATCCATGGGGGGGGAGCGACCGGACCCGCCCCGCCCCCCCCCCCTTTTTTGGCCGAAATTTATATAATTTATACCATTTAACATGACAACCAAAACCGCCCCTCCCCTTATTCAGCATATCTGGATCCGACCCTTAAACCGGCCCCCCCTTTTAAGATTTTCTGGATCCGCCCCTGATTGAGTCGGTGGGAGGAGGTTTTAGTGGGGGGAAGTCATATATATGACAGCCCACACCTCCTGACTCTTAAATCCGCTGTCGTTAATAACATTAATAATAATGATAATAATATACAACACATATATCTGTTTTTTGTTATCATTATCATTACCAGTGGCGGGTCCGAGCCTGGATTCGCCATTAATTTTTTGTGACACATTCATGTGACGTCGATGGCTGTGTTATCAGTGCCGGCCGGGGCCCCTCTATCAATCACCCTTTGTACTCAGTGAACAGCGGCGCTGCCGGTCGACCTGGCCCATACGGCATGTTGGTCACATGCACCCAGAGACATAGCGGATACCTTGGCCGCTGCACATTGGCTGACTGCTCCCCACTGGCCGGTCACTTGCGAAGCCAAACCAACGACAGAATACGCCTTGTTTGCATCGATCTTTAAACAGGAAAGCACAAAATCGGGTACGTGACAATTTAAGCTGGCGGAACCTCAATATTGGGTTAAATCTGCATTATTTAAATATACCATTTGTTTCTGTGTATGATAGCCTATGTTTATTTTCTCTTACGGCATGGTACTTTGAGTGTTTATGATGATGCAAATCTTAAAACAAGCCCAGCTGTATCACCTGGTGTCTTATTGGTCCAAAGTACACCGACACCTATAGTGAGGTCGTATATATATCTAGCTGCACTGTGACCTGACCCAAAATGACACGGTAGACTGGTACAATATGTAGTTTTTTTTGTTTGTAAGTTACATGTATATATGGGTGAACAGTGGCGCATTTTTGCACAATTTTGCCACAAAATGGTCGCAATGACAACCATGCCATGCCCCCGCCCCCTCGATCCCCTCCCACTCTTACACTCACACATGCCAACCATCACTACGCGTAACCTGCGTCTCTCAACATCTTCTGCCGGCGATGCTAAAAATTGTGATACCACCTCAGTCATTTATATTGCTAAAATGGGGAGGGAGGGCGGTGTCGCTTTATTACTTCACATGTTAGAAAATGCAATATAGCCTACTCAGTACATCGTTAGGATAGCTAGGCCTATAGCTATGCATATATACTAGTATAGTATTATATTATATACTCCCACTTCACTACGTTTCATAATTATCATGAGCCTAGATACAGTTTACAGGCCAACATTACACCGATGTCCCCTGGGCATACCTAGCTATTGTGTTCCTTATGTAAAGAGTATATGTACAATCTAAGATACCACCGCCGTCCCCTCCCCCCCCCCACTTTCCGCCTCCCGGGCATTTATTTCAGACGTCTGTGTATCATATGATGGGTATAGCCCGAACCTGGCAGTTTTGGCCTAAGACTAAGTATAGCTCACGTACGTATCATTAATTTATTACTAATATATATAGGACCTACCATGACTAGACACTACAACAGGTATTTACCAAAACCCACACAATGGGCCCAGACACTGGAAGATAGGATCAAAGTATTTGCAAAAGAAGACTGCGCATAGAAGATTATTGATAAGATCCAAACCACCGCAATCCGCTGTTGAGAAATACCGCAGAAAAAAAAAATTATTCTCTGGTAAAGGCTGGATAATGAAAACTTTTCAAGCATCTCGTACACAAGTTTCCAAGTTTCCGCCATCGATCTGTTAACATCAACATCTCGGGTTAACTGTTGGTGTGAAAGAGTGTGAGGTGACAACTAGACGCTTCATCACATAGAAACTTCACGATGTTTTCGGTATATAAATATATTTCTTTGAACAAAGTGTGTTTTTCTTAATTTTGTGACGAAAGTGAATCTTTCGTTTTGTGAGCGATAATGTAAGATTCTAACGACGTGACACGCCCAGGTGAGGTTGGATTTTTAAGACGAAAATTTTCAATTTTCGTCTTATGTCGGTGTGTTCGGTTTGTCTGTCTGTTTGTAACGCGGGGCATTATCTTTCGAATGCCTTAAGATATCGACTTCCAAATTCACAGAAAGATGCGGAATGGCAATCGTCAGGCTAAGTTCGTAGATGGGCCATGTAGGTCAAAGGTCAAGGTCACAGGAATTTTTCGAAATTCGCTTAACCATTGTAAGATAGGACCAAAAAACGGGAAAATCGCTATAACGTTCGCAGTTTCCAATCAATGGTGCTGCCAATTATTTCACGTATTGGGCCCATTAGTACCTTCTATATCGTCTTTCATTTGTGCAAATCGCCCAAATAGTTTTCCCGCTAAAAATTCCCAAAGTTTAACATGGGACCCTATGGGAGCATTTTGGCGGGAATCAGGCCTTCTTAATTTCTCCATGAAGGGGACATGTCAGACAAACGACACCTTGCGTGAGAAATGACATTAGTATTTGGGCATAAAATATTATATTGACCAAGGTTACGCTTCCAAGGTCAAGGTCACATCAAGGTCAAGGTTACGAAACATGTTTTCCCGTGTATCTTCGTTAATATTTGGTCTAGAGATTCGCGGTTTGTTTCAGAGTATTCTTCAGAGAGATACGCAAAAGAAATGTGCCCTCAGATTTCACCTCACATTTATAGTTTTCGAGTAATTGGATGATTAATTTTGACATTGCCGAAAGCGCAAAAAATTCGCTGTGACTACATAAATGCAGGTAGATGACTCATATGTGGTGGAATATGTACCCATATTACTGGCATCATGTTTGCCACATTGCATCCAAATCAAAGCAGTAGTTTGGACGCTAGCAAATAATCACACGTTAACATGGCCAAGCCCACTATAAGGCCTCGATACGCCAAATTACTGACGTCGTGCCATGCCAAAGTCATGAAATGGGCCTTAACATAGTCGAATTTGTCCCATAACCCAAATTTTCGTCTTCCTTCTCAAGCTGTGCTTGACCGTCTAGTTATTTTGACAGCGGCCACAGGCGCTCAGATCTGCTGACAGAACCCCCGAAGTAAATAAACAACGCCCCCCTCTCAGGCACCGTCTATATGATAATTTACGATGAACTACATATGTTGTTTTTCAGCTCCACTCTTGGCAGTCTTGCAGCATAATTTTTAATTTCCTAGTGATGAAAATAAAAGACTTATATCGCCGCTGTCAAAGGCGCTCAGATCTGCTGACAGAACCCCCAAAGTAAATAAACAATGCCCCCCTCTCAGGAGGCGGTGCCGTAAATTATTATTTAGTACCCTCAGACTAACTAAATGTGATATCGTAAGTTGTAAAATTATACAAGGGGCAATGGCACAGAAACCTTAATCATAGGAGGGGGGGGGGGGGTGCGCATGACCAGCGTATATTGCCTGTACCAGCCACTACATTATATATATATATAAATACAATTAAAAATAAACTTAATTGTATAACTTAACTGGTGTCTGCAATGAACTATCTCAAACCTGGGCATTCCTCTACCCACTCAAATATTGATTACTAAACCCTCCATACCTGACTCCAAGGCACTAACATAAAGCCCTCCCCCTTTCCCTTTGGCAGTCTGATGGTGCAGCAGTCAATTCGGTGTAAACCTATATCCAGCGGTCTAGGGTCATTAAAACCGCAGCTCGCTTCGACGGCAGTTCATCTGGACTGCTGGTTAGGGTGGAGTGTGAGGCGGTGTGGGTGGGGCACAAGGGGGGTGGGTCGGGGGTACCTGGCGATGTTAAGCGGTTTAGACGCTTACAAATTTGTTGTGTAGCTTGGCAATTGACTGGCTTTTTTTGCCTTGCGTGTTTGCAAGGTCTACGGTCGGTGTTAGTGAGAGTGATGCGTGTTGAGATTTTGTTAATGGGGAACAAATACAGTTTTACCACACACACACACATCAATGACTTTTTACACAAGCTGATACCCCGCTAAGTTTACTATACATCAAGAGCTACATCGTTCCCGCGGCATACACATCCTATATCATTTGGTAACCCTGTCACTCTGCCTGCTGTGGGCGGGCAACTCGCGGGCCCGGGAGATGGCTGCCGACATCAAAGAGAGATTCTGGGTCATGAGCCCCTGCGACATACTCATCCCAGAGCCAGCAAATGCGCTCGTCACTGCGTAGGGCTCCTCTGTGGCGATGATGCACCCGATCCTCCCTTCGAATCGTTTTATTGTTTAACAACAGTGGAATCATAATCCTTTACTCCTTTCATGCCCAGTGCACCCTCCAACAACAATGGGGAGCGTTCACCACCAATGATGCGCACAATCCTTTTAGTGTTAGCATTAATCGTTTAACAATGGGCAGCGTTAGCCCCTCCACTGGATGCCGCCATCAGTGTGCACCACCCCTTACAACATGAACCCCCACTCCCATACCACCCCCCTCCCGCGGTTCAAGTGGCCCCTCGGTAGACCCATCCCGCAGTCGAGGAACGCATACCCCTATCCAGCACAATGCACTGAAATTCTTGCAAGGCCAGATATTCTATGTAGAAATGTAAATATAGTTTCTTTCCCAAGTCTATTTCTACACTTTTAGTTACAGACAGTGGTTGCTGCATTATACTGTCTTTTTATTATACAGCTCCCTCTCTTATTTGATCTTTATGCTGTGCACTGGAGACTTTTACATATTAAGGACCCTTTATTATGCGACTCCCTTGCTAATGCAACTTATGACTGACATTTTGGCTTGTTATATGACGATTCACCTATGTCTAAGTATTTCAATCAATACATACATGTACACAATGGCTGGAGGAGGCAAGTGAAAGGTTTTAACTTTGGAACAGAGTGTGGATGCTATTAAATATCGCAGAGCTAAAGAAACCATGATCAGCATAGCAGCTTTGTTCAACTGAATGCTTATGCTATCATTGAAGTGGGGAAGAGGAGCCAGAGCTGCATCAAAGACTCTGAAGACTTTGCTGTTTCTAATGGTGTGACTATGACACAGAGGGGAGTTTACAGCTAAAGCTGTATTATAGTGGCATTTGAGTGTGTGATGATACTTGAGTGAAAACTGCCAATCTTGGGGCATCCCTCTATTATAAGACTACCTCTGTTATCATTGGTCTTTTGGTGCTGGCAGATCATAAGTATTCCCTAACATTAAACATGCTTATACTGCAAACATAAGTGGTGGGACAAGTTTGGGGCTACCCTAACGCAAGATACACCTTCACTTAGCTGATACATCATTATATCAAAACTGAACCTGAATACAGAAACTACCAGTAAGCTAAACTACCCAGTTCGGAAGCCAAAAATATCATATGCATTTTAACAGATATTACTTTTTGTAATTATTTATAAAGTTGTCACTGATCTCTATGTACAAGCTGATTAATCAATGTTAGAGATGGCTGGTAAGCTGCCTACTCATACAAGGAAATGGGGTGACTGGTTTGTTCGGAATGCTGTCATGACCTCACACTGCCAGTTAGTATATTACCCATGACCTGTGACTCCTCTCAATAGGGATTACATATATTTAAAAAAGTACCCATACTCTTATATGCAGATTCAAGTATTGATTGCATTCATGTAGCTAACTATCACTTTTACTCACAGGAAATAGTTGGTGAATAGTTAAACCAGTATTATTGTAACATATAGAGCTGTAAAATCAATCACAATTAAATAGCTTAAAATTGTGGGAGTTAATTGATATATCAATCACTCCACTGCAATGCCATTGCAATTTGGATAGATGAGTATCCATGTTGTAATGATAAGAACTTTTTCTTTTAAATAACTCCCTTATAAAATGTCAACTTTAAGATTATTAACAGAATCATTTCATGCAGGAGTAACCTAAAAATGGCACATATTAGATGACCAAAACTGTGGGACCTGTAAGTAATTTCACTAAGATATGTTTTGTTATTGATTTCACAAAAGTAAATTTGGTTCCTGCTGCATTATATTATAAAATAGCTTGTAAAAGGTAATCTGTACAATTGAAACATGTTCCATACTTTTCTAATATGTTAATGCTAATCAATATTCAATTATTTTTCAGCTACCAATGGCTGGTGTGTCTCAGACTCCACTTACCAAAGTGGAACTCTCCATAAGCTGTCGTGGCTTACTTAACAAAGACAGAACTTCCAAATCTGACCCATGTGCAGTAGTTTACAGTAGCATCGGTGGAAAATTGATTGAGGTGAGTTATTTAGCATGTATGTATATGGTAATACCCCTTATATGAAACTAATGGGGACTCATATTATTTTATATACAATTATCCTTTAAATAATGTTCATTTATCAATTTATTTATTTAATATAAGATTGATATTTTTGCAGCTTGGTCGTACAGAGACTATACAGAACAACTTGAATCCCAACTTTACCAAAACCTTTGAACTGGACTATGCCTTTGAAGAGGTTCAGAAGATACGAGTTTCTGTATACGACATCGACAACAAGAGCGTGAAGCTAACAGACGATGACTTCCTGGGATACACAGATTGCACCATAGGGCAGGTGAGTCCAATCACTGGTAGTACACCGTAGGACAGGTGGGTCCAATCACTGGTAGTACACGCTAGGACAGGTGGGTCCAATCACTGGTAGTACACCTCAGGACAGGTGGGTCCAATCACTGGTAGTACACCTCAGGACAGGTGGGTCCAATCACTGGTAGCACACAGTAGGACAGGTGGGTGCAATCACTGGTAGTACACCTCAGGACAGGTGGGTCCAATCACTGGTGGTACACCTCAGGACAGGTGGGTCCAATTACTGCGGGTGGAAAGGGTTGAATGCAAAAATATATATATATATTGTACATATACCGGTATGTCAAATATGTGGATTTTACCTTTTACGGGCATATTAAAATAAATAAAACTGCCACTTAAATGTTCTTCCCCAACATTGTCATACATATCGTCAGATTTTGATATTTGTGTTATATTTCCCGCAGTTGGTGTCTTCATCTCCCTACACCACCAATCTACTGCTGAAAGAAGGAAAAAATGCGGGAAAAGGTACCATCACGGTGAGAATGTCTGATACCCATTGAAACATTGAGTGACTTTTGTCAAATAGAATATATAAACTTCTGGCTCTAGATATAGGACACTATTTATATATGATATACATGGTATGATAACATTTATATTTACGACAGTGCATTATTTGCCTGTGGTTTTAAATGTGAAGTTACTTTAATAATTGTATACTCTAGTCTTTGATTACATATTAAAAAGTGGTTGCTATATGATTCAGTTTTGACACTTATCTACTCTAGTTTTTATTGTAAATCAAGAGAAAATTGTTTCAAAAAGATTGTTTTGACAAAGATCAATCACCATTATATCTATTTAATTATGCTAGGTCCCTTATTCTCACGCCGTTGCCTTGTCGTTGGGTTTCCACCATATCATTCTGCTATTTTTTCCTTTAGTTAAAAGCGGCTGAAGCCGAGAAAGCTACGGATATTCTTCACATGAACTTCTCTGCCAAAGGTCTGGATAAGAAAGTAAGCCCTTTTGCCCGTTGGTTTATATCGCAGTGTATATTATTTCTGTCTAAGTTGATCATTGTGTATATATGTGCAGTGCATCTTTATTCGACCTTTCTTTATGCATGTGCAGTGTATCAGGTTTAAAAAAAAATCACGATGCAAACCTCTCATCAAACATGCATTACGAGGGTTGCGCAATCTGCTGTTCGTTATCGTATTCCTACTTAATTGCTTGCAAGATCCGATGAACAACTTTCGTTGACCAGGAAGCATTATTGTGTAATTTGCTATCACGTTTCTACTTCATTGCCTGCAGGATGCGATGGGCAAGTCCGACCCGTTCCTGGAATTTAATCGCCAGACTGCTGACGGCGGTTGGCAAGTGGTTCACAGGACAGAGGTACATGTCGATTTGATTTCCACGGTTGTGTGCCACCATATCTTTGCCATTGTGTGCTTTTAAACTGTCTGTATATGATTGCGAACATCTTAATTTACTTTATATCTGTATTCGTTATCGGTGACCTCGTTAAATAAATGAAGTTTATACAAAAAAAGAGAGGTACACAAGGACGGGTGTTTCTACTCGGCAGTCAGAAAGACCGTAGCCATATCCATCTGGGATTAGAGTGCAATGAAGGGTTACATTATTCATTAGATCGTTAATACTTTTTATTTTTTATTTTAGTCTCCTGCACATGAGATTACCTCAGCATAGCTAAAATGACTCAAGATATATAGATCACAAAAACATTAGTTGTTATATTTTTAATATGGCTATTAAGCTTGTTAAGCGATTTATTTGTGACTCGCCTGTCGTAATTTATTAAGTTTAATTTCAGGTTGTGAAGAAGAACCTGAATCCACAGTGGAAACCTATGCAGATCAGTGCCAAGAAATTGTGTGGTAGCGACTACGACTCCCCTGTTAGGGTGGGTGAGGTCTGAGTGAATGCCCCTGTTAGGGTGTGTGAGGTCTGAGTGAATGTCCCTGTTAGGGTGGGTGAGGTCTGAGTGAATGTCCCTGTTAGGGTGGGTGAGGTCTGGGTGAATGTCCATGGTTGGGTGGGTGAGGTCTGAGTGAATGCCTCTGTTAGGATGGGTGAGGTCTGAGTGAATGCCTCTGTTAGGGTGGGTGAGGTCTGAGTGAATGACCTTGGTTGGGTGGGTAAGATCTGAGTGAATGCCGCAGTAAGGGCGGAGAAGGTCTAATTGAATGCTCCAGTTAGAGTGGGTGAGGTCTGGGTGAATGCCTCTGCTTGTGTGTGTTAGTTGATTTGCCCCATTTTCTGAGGGAATGCCCCTGTTAGTGAGGGTTCGTTGATTTGCCCCACTGTCTGAGGGAATGCCCCTTATTGCATAAATGCGGCGGTTCAAAATGCATGGTTCCATTTGACTTTTCAAAATATTTCGATGGGGTCTTTCTACGGTTGAGAAATGCTTCTATACCATGAAAACCAATGTTGTGAGGGGGGGAAGGGGGGGGGGGGCTGTGCTTGGATTTGGTTTAAACTATAACAAGAGGCGAATCTGATGTGGGTAGTACTATGGTAAACCAAGACCGTATTGTTTATCATACGTGTATTCCGGAGAAGAAAAGGAGCGCACACAATAATGTATCGTCGAAGTTAGTTTATTGGGGGCCGCAATTGTTTTGCTCTATGCCCCGTGCAGTCTTAGCAATGTGCCCCATGGCGGGGGTTGCAACACGTCCAGATTACACACCGTGAGCGATAATACGTGAATCGGGACAGCTCTGAGATCAATCTCTATGTAGGTGGTGTGTCACGACTCGGACGGCCCGAACAAATTCGAACTGATCGGTGAGTTCGTCACCAGTGTCAAGGACATGTTAGAGGTCAAAGAAGGTCAAGAGGTAGGACGTTCGGTCACTGATTGGGCGGATACAGGAAACATATTCTGATGTACATATATAGTTATGTGTGTGTGTGCTATCCGCTCAAACCGCTTTCATTTGTGACGCAACAAAGTGAGACAGAGATTAAAATACTCTTGGACCGATATAGTTTCCCTTTCTTTCTGCCCAGCTCCACTTTTCTGCAAACACATGCTCGTTGTTTTTCTGTTGCGTCACAAGTTAGGGTAACCTGAGCACCAATCAGATGATAAGCGCTGATCACTAGGCAGCCAACCTGTTTTAAGCGGGATCTTTTTCACCGAGGCTTAATTACCCCTCTGCACCCTGCAGGTCGAGTGTTACGATTACGATTCTGACGGAACACATGACCTCATTGGCATATTTGTGACGTCAGTACAGGAATTGATGGGAGCTACGCAGTCGGAGGTAAAAGCATGCGATGGTGTTCGAATGTCAAGGTCGATCGAAACGGATTTTCAAATTTTTCCTTATTGGTTATATATTTTGTTTGGCATGCAAAGAATTGACCGATTTTTGTTAGCTATTGTTCATTTGTTTATTTTGCTTATTAATTCTTTCTTTCGCAATGACCGACTATTGTTATTGGGCACCTATTAGTTAAGTACTTAAGTGTTAATAATATAATTTATTTAGAAATAAATGTACAAATACATTTATGTTTGCATAAAACACAAATGATAAAATTTGCTTATTACTGGTGGTTGTCTTCTTAATAAGTTTGTACCGGCCTTTCTGCTGATGGTAATTGTTCTTGTGTTGAATTTATACGTACTAAGCATAATGGTTTGCAATAATGCTGTAATATGCTTCACAGTCTTGCTTCTTTTGAATTAATTGTTCAGAAATAGCGTTGTTATGTGTGCATGCAATATGTGTCATTGTCCTCCTGTCCTGGATTTTTCAGAATTTTTGCTTCTCTTGGATCGCATTGTAAATGCACACGAAAGCCATACGTTTATATTATCGGGTATTATGCTAATTATCGTTTAGATAGGACGCGCCTAAGATTCTTTTCATGCGAGAAGGTATGACCAGTAAGTGCCCAGGAACAGTTAAAGTCAAAAGGCGATTTACACTCGAAAACCACCTCCCCATATGTCAAGTGTAAATCATTTTATTCGTTATTGCACAAATTCCGCAACAAGACATATACGCCGGTGCTGTTCTGATTCGAAAGGTCTCCAATATTAGGATGAAATGACTTCACTCAATATGGCTGTTTAAGCTTTGAATATAAAATGTGTTTGCCAACGCGTTTTTTTTCCGCTGCCAGAGGACATTCACCTGCATGAATCCCAAGAAAACTAAGAAGAAAGGCTACAAGGGATCTGGGACTGTCATCCTCCACTCATGTAAGGTCAGTGCCAACTCATTGTCATTATGGGAGACATTACATGATATGGCGCTGGCTGCCCCATGGGAACAAAAAGGTCGAACTATGACCTCAATTAACCCTATAGCTTGTGGCAAGGTCGTGCCCCCTACAGTTTGATGTAATAGACCGAGGACTCTTTTTTTTACTCATTCTTTATTGAACTATAAAAGGAGATGCTCGGCCCAGTTACTCAGGATCGTGTGAATAATGTGGTTGTTGTGGTCGGTGACTAACCGACGTCGAGTGGATTAGTAAAACTGGAAATTTATACCGTTATCCATATGTGCGAAAGCAAGTGTACACGTCCGACATTGGCAAAAATGTATAGTGTCAACGAAATTCCAACGAGAATTACGTAAAGTCGCCATATGGTGCACAGTCCAAAATCGCTGGTGAATGGTGCAGGTATTGCTTACGTTAGTGTCAATTGTTGCTTAGCAAAGTTATTATGACTAATTATTGACGACAAGGGTTAAAAAGAGCCTGCTGTATCAAAGAATTTACAGAACAAGATTTTTTGGCTGGATCTACACGTTGCTAACGTCAGTGTCAATAAATGTTTTTGTTTTCTAGCAGAAGTGATAATCTTGCCAGGTAATTCCGTAATATGCATTATTTGTCTTTGTGACACAGATAGTGAAGGACCACACCTTCCTGGACTACGTGCTGGGTGGCATGGAAATCCACTTCACGGTGAGTCGGGAGTTTCGCCGGGTTCTATGGTTGTTCTAATCATTGTAACTACCCCTCTAAAACCTACGGCTGCAATCGCGTTAACATGTTTAATTAGACTGTGTATACATTTTTATTAGGATCAATTCAAATCAGCGACCCAGTTTGTCGGCCGATTTTTGCCTAGCCTCAAATTTTTGTTGATGTGCCATGACCTTCGGAGCGACATCATCACACTATGTGACCTTCATCCATGTTTGGCGATATGGGACACGAGATCCGAGATGTAAACCTGTTTCCTCCAAAAAGATAATCATAAGGGTTAATTATCGACGTCACTGCAAGTGTGTGTACTGCCAGGAGATCATTTCACTAAGATCTGTTAGCTTTTGCTCGTATGATTTCAAACTTGTATGGGCGGGTCAAAGAGAAACTAAAAAAAATGTCAAATGTGGCATAAATATTATATTCCGACACTACTTTGAATAACATTGGCCCGAAAAAATGTTCACGGAAGTCGGTTACACAAAAAGAATAGCAGTATGACGCCCGTTTCGGTTTCTCGTAAGCTTACGTTAAACAGTCTTTAAATTAGCATGTGAAAGATAGGGATACGAGCTCACAACTGGTAGTGAAACGGTCCCCCCCGAATGAGTTGTTTCAAGATTTCTAATGAAACCGCCAGGTCGGTGTGGACTTCACGGGTTCCAATGGAGACCCCCGGAATCCCCAAAGTCTGCATTACATCAACCCACACCAGCCCAACGCCTACATGCAGGCCATCCAGAGTGTGGGCAACGTCATCATGGAGTACGACACGTAAGTGTGGATGACGTCATCATGGAATACGACACAGGTATGTGTGACGTCATCATGGAATACGGCACGTAAGCGTGGGTGACGTCATCATGGAATACGGCACGTAAGCGTGGGTGACGTCATCATGGAATACGACTCGTAAGTATAGATGACGTCATCATGGAGTACGACACGTAAGTGTGGGTGACGTCGTCATGAAATCCGACCGAAAGGGCCTGTGCTTGCTTCGAATCCCACTCGTGCAAAAGTTTGTGCATGATAGATTCGCTTTTCTCCGCAAAGAGTAGGGTGTTACTCTTGGGACGCACGACTCTCCACTACCTGGAACCTTCCCATTACCGCGGCACGACATACAGCTGTTAAAGCTTCGTATTTGAACAAACCATACCACTCCAGTTTGTAACTTATTTATATTGTATCTATATTTGCAGCGACAAGATGTTTCCGGCCTTGGGCTTCGGAGCAAAGATCCCTCCTAACTTCGAAGTCTCTCACGAGTTTGCCTTGAACTTCAACTCAAATAATCCATTCTGTGCAGGTAAGGATGTCCGATTTATACAACAGAAACGGTTCTCTATGTCACTGTATACTGTTGCAGGACTACCTTCCGTAGAATATATACATGTATAGGTACTACCCTAGGTTAACATTGCCGGTGCTTTCGACATCTTGTTGTACAGTCAAGAATTTTGTTTCGACATATCGGTATTTTAGCTATAACGAAGTTAAAAGAGTTGATAACGGTTCCGGCGATTTAGACACGTATGCCAACACGAACCCTTCCCTCGGCATGGAGCCTGCAGATATATCGGAAATATTAACTAATAATATGTTGTACTATGGTTGCAGGTATCGACGGTGTACTGCAGGCGTACCTGGACTGTGTCGGCAAAGTGCAGCTGTACGGACCCACCAACTTCTCCCCCTTGATTCATCACGTGGCGCAATTCGCTGCGGCAGGCAAGAAGGAGCACAACGCCAAGGTGACCTTGAAACTTAATTAGCGGATGTCATTTTCGCCTCAGCTATTTGACATTGTGCCTTTAAAGATTGTTTCCGGTCTATATAATAAGTATCTGCTTCTTATCTCAAATCGCTCATGCGTTAAAAATGATTGTCTTTCAGTCGTTTACAAGGGTATGCGGCTTATGTTTGCTAGCCTAAATTGGAAGACGCTTACTAAATCATCTGTAGCTTACTGAAAGCAAAAATGCAAAAAAAATGTCTTTGGAGAAAAATTGTTAAGAAACAAGCCTGAAGGTGCCTTTTCAGAATCTTTATAGTGCACCAATGGCGCCATGTCTATCCGGTTCCGCTGATGCATGACGGTCGTAAAATGAGCACTGTTTGAATGTCATCAAGACAAACTTTGTTGTTTACATCATTAATTGTGACGCCATTTGAGCACTTTATTGCACTCGCAACAGCTAGGTAGCTGTATTGAACATAATATTGAACATAACAAACGATCGCTTATGACAAATGTCATCATACAACTGTTATAAACTTTCGCTGTAACGTCATTTCGGTTGACGTTACCAAAGTTACTAGCCGTTATTCGTTACGGAGCCATTTTGTGTTTCAGAACTACTTCGTGCTGCTGATCATCACGGACGGCGCCATCACGGACATGCAGGAGACGATGGCGGCCATCGTGTACTGCTCCGGGCTGCCCATGTCCATCATCATCGTGGGAGTCGGGGGCGCAGACTTCACCGCCATGGACATGTTGGACGCCGACGACGGCGTGCTGAAGGACGCGCGCGGCAACAAGGCTGTCAGAGACATCGTCCAGTTCGTGCCGCTCAGGGCCTTAGCCCAGGTCAGTTTTTTCGCATTTTGGTTTATGAATTTAACTCTTCTGAAATATCTTGTAGAATCTCCTGGCTAATCTAAATGCGCAATAAAGGCAAATAATGATTTGAGGCCGTGGCCAAATGCGTTATTATCCTGATACATTTACTGGTAAATTGATTGTTACGATACACCGTCTGTCAGTTGACAAGTCATCTGTACGTACATTGTTGTGAATGACCGCCGCATGTCGCCACTGTCACTCTCCGCAGGGCTCCCCCGCCGAGCTCGCCAAACACGTCTTGGCGGAAGTGCCTCGCCAGGTCTGCGACTACTTCCGGGCGGTTAAGATCGCGCCCAACCCGCCTCGCCAAGGGGACCCCCACGGGGGTGGACCAGCCGCGGCCCCCCAGCTGCAAGCCCACTCGACCATGGGGGCAGCCGTCCACGCCGCCCCGCACCCCGCCGCCCACCCAGCGGCCCACCCCGCGGCCCACCCAGCGGCCCACCACGCCGCTGCCCACGACGATGACGAGCTAAGTGCCGAAGATCTGGCCGTCCTGGAACAGATTAGGAGGGTCACTATACAAAAGTGAGCCACATGATTTGATTCGGTATCTAGGGATACGGGGTGGGAGGGGGTTGTATACCATATATACAGGGACGGGGCGCCTGGCTTGGAAGAGGGGGGGGGGGGGGGCAAAGCAGTGTGTAGTCCTATATAATGTCTATGTAATGTCCATGTTATTAATTTTCTGCAATATTAGGTTATGGTAGTGCAATTTATATTCATGTACGGAAGTTTAATACGTCAGAATGATGCAATATAACTAAATTAGAGCTTTATTTGAGATTGCTTCGGACTTGTTCGGGTTTCACATGGAGGGTTGCATCCAATGTCAGCTGAAACGCGTTACTCTTGTGAATCACGAGTCATTACCCGAGTCTCGCCCGTATAAAGAGCCACGTGCTGAGATAAGTCATGTAACGTTCTCGCGCACTGAAGGCCGTAGTATTAGATTTCGTACTTGTAACCTCAAGTCAATGTAATTTTTAAGCAGTGTATCATTGCTGTTATGGTACTAACAATTGGTAAGTGGAAGTGGTGAGGATAATACGTCATATTTGTCGGTTAATCTGTTAGTTTGCCTTGAGAGATCATTTTAATGCTGACCCAATTAGAATTATGAACATGAGACGATTTTCACTGAGTGAATATGCCTTAGGACATTAGTTTCACCGTTGAGGAATAGTGCCTGTTCCGATGAGGTTTAGCGCACTGGTACTACTCGGCTGCTCGTTTACACCGTGAGATTTTAACAATGTGGTAATAAGTTCCACTGGTCAGCAGCGGGTTGGTTTCCTTTGTTATCGGACCTGTGCCATATTGGGTGCATTTCTTTGGGCCACGACCCGGTATACCCAACTTGTGACAATGCCCCTCCGGGCGTGCCGATAGGGCTACGCTGTATGCCAATGAAATGTCTACAGGGGTCATGCCTGGTGCCTTTAGGGGCAAGCGATATATTCTCCCGAATGCCGCGTGCTATTTAGAAAGGGATACAATCATTATGCCAAATGAATGCGCGCGCACCCGCGCGTGTGTATCGATGGGTAATATGCATATTCGGTTTACATTGGGGATATATATCAGGTGCTGTCGATATGTAATGTCAGTTTTTTTTTTATAGGATGGTATTGTCCTATGCATTGTGTTTGTTGCACTTTTGGTATCAAAGGGATGCATTGTGGCGTTTTTCTCTAAGGGAAATGGATGATTATAAAATTTACCTTAGTCTAGTCGGTTGTTGGGTTTTTATATCATAATTACAATATTTAGTCGCGCCAGTACATGTTGTTATGGATTCTTACTCGCGAATATTTATGATCCGGTATGTGGAGCATTTTGATCGACTGTAAGAGATTTTATACCCAGACAATAATTATGTTGTAAGTTCAGAATATAGCCAAACAATTACGTTGTTGTTATGTTAATAATATCGTGTCTTCTGCTATCGGTGATCTGGTGCCTTATCTTGAAATTGCTTAAACTTTAAGAAGGACCACAAGAATATCATATGGTTTTGATGGTGTTCATGGTAATTTCTATTTAAAGTTAGTCATGATCATTCTGCTTTTTGTTGTACTAAAATCTTATGACCAATGACCCTGCCTTTCTCGGATAAATAGCAATGCAAAGTCGTTTCGTTGGGAATATTTTTTGGTCATATACTTTTAATAAAAGGTTGCTTATTCTCGTTCCTGCAGTGTTTGTTACTTATTATTGGATTAATAATTGGATGTCCTCCATGAGGCCAGGAATCCCTTACCTAACGTCCGTGAAACATTGTGTCCTGCCTTTCATATATATTAGTTTTCTCCGAAGTTGCCGCATCATGTAATACACGTTTTAATCCTTACCTTCTACAAAAATGGAAATGCTACTATAATACCAACACAAACAAAAGAAGACAAGTTAAGCCCGGTTTGTATATGTAGAAGTACTGAGAAATATGTACAATACTATACAGTTCGTTGGATTGACCCATCAATGTATCGTTAGCGTGGTTTTGTAAATGCAACACCTACATCAATGTCATTCATGGGAGATGCGTATGTACTCGAAGATTTATAGCAAACAATTGTAACCATAGCAATAACAGCGTAACGTATAGCATGCCTATACATATCGTTATCCTTGTCTCGGGATCTCGCCACCCGTTACGGTCCGAAAATGACTGTTTTTTGTTATGTCAATAACATAAAAAATAAAGATGTCATTTTCGGACGCGCTCGATCCTAGAATGACGTCATCTTGGTTACGTCCTAACAATCAGTGGCGAGATCCTGTGTCCATTAGTAATAATTGTCCTATGGAGAAGCAGTGTTAAAGATAAGAGCCCTGCGTTAGTATTACGTACGTGACCACTCGAACGTAGGGAGTTCATAGAGCAGTTATCAGGGCCCTTCGATTCCGTCCTTTCATAGCTGTTATTGATTAAAGGCCTACCGTTTGACGTCTAGCTGACAGTGGCGGCTGGTGACTGGTCCCTGTCTTATCAGTGCCTCGTGGCACCCTTTGTACTCCCATGCATCAACAGCTAGTACGGTCCTCCCACATGGCTGGCTTTCAATATTACACTCACGGGGACATAGATGTACTTTGGTTCTGCCGCACCGCCCCGCTAGCTAGCCGACCAGCACCTATCAGGTAACGGTTCTGCCGCGGACAACTAGCCTGCAGGGCTACCTGTAGCTTTAACGAAAAGGACACTTAATTGAGACAGGTGTGTATTATCTTGTATTTACATATAACATTATATTATTTGTAACTTTTTGAAGTTGATTTTAAATGCTTTGGCTCTTTGGAGTTAGTACATATAGTCATATGATCGTTGAATATTTTGCCTCCGACACTGCTCGGTCACAGCCATATATATATATAACCTTATCTTTCGGATCTTCCATTGGTGCAAAGTCCACCGAGGCCCAAGCTCATCCTATTTGCATGGTTTGACCATGCTGACCACCTTTTCGTGGCCCACTTTGCTAACTTCCAAGCATTACCCGCAGAGCCACCAAAGGAAGGATATATTACCGTCTAGCTGTGCGGAGCTATGTACTGCTGGGGACTTTGCTTTGTCGTCTCGAGTGTCGTAGCTCAGACCAACCTGTGGCCTATTTCTCGTACATAGTTTAGCCGGCTACGGGGCTTAACAATTAAAGTGCACGGCCTGCACGGTAAAACGCCATGGCCCCCCCACAAAAAAAAATCGTTCTCTGGCATAGACTGGTTGGTGAAACCTTGCCACGTACCATGAAAACATTACGCTCCGCCTCCGGTTTGCTGTCCTGTTCGGTTTGAGTATATATATCGACAGTTTGTTGGAGACCATAACCTTGATTTCTACCGTGACAACTGATTGCTTCACTACACAAACGTTACGCCATGTATCCGGTACTGGCTTTTGTTTTGCAATACGGTTAATTCTCGTGATTTTGTCACGAATGATCGCTTAGTTCCAATCGATAGGCGATAATACTACACTGTCTACAGCCAGGTTCACAGCCACAGGCACAGTAAATCGACTGACACAGAGGGGGTGGGGGGTCCGCATGGCCTACTATCACGGTAAATCGACTGACACAGAGGGGGGGGGGGGTCTAATAGTAGGCCGTGCGGACCCCCCCCCCCCCTCTGTGTCAGTCGATTTACTGTGCCTGTGGCCAGGTTAAACGGATTTCCGGGCGATAGCCTTAGCTACCCTTAGCTTACATAGGCGAGACTTTAGGCTATCTGTAAGACACGCATTATCTGCCCCGGGGGCCGGTATTTTTCGATTAATGCATAGGCATTGTGCAGTTTATAGGTAGCAGCTCAACAATGCTACAAAACATGGGGTATGCTTGCTGTAAAATGAACAACACGTGTCTAACTAAAAGTCACAAACAGCGAAAGTGCCACCCCCCCAATGTCAATGACAGTTTAATTTCGCCAATTTGCGGCTGAGGAGCCATTTACAAGGATGCACATTTTGTAAGGGAGGTGAAATAATGACCCACAAGGTTGAAATTAATTTTAAGTTTAGCATAAGTTTGGCATGCTTGTATACTAGCTACAGTAGTTATAGGTGCAGTAAATACACAGATACAGAGATACTGAGGCTGGAGGAGGTGGGGGTGGATGGATGCACAGTATTTCTTATTTTGTAGATGTGGTCACCCTCCTCTCTCTGGCATTCCCTCGATGTCAGTGGATTTAATGTATCTGTATTTCTATTACTATATGCACTGGGTGTAATCTATCCAGAGGTTCGATCCTATATATAGTCAGATAAAGCACAGGATCGCATCAACCTATTCCCTTCCACCATATCAGAAAATATTTGAATATTAAAATATATATGATGGAAGATAAAACAATAAAATATTATTCAAACTTTATATAAAGCCATCTTACAATTAACAAGTTGAACCAATTATCTATAGAAATGATGCATAAAACTAAATGTCTAACTTGCCTGAAAACAGGATTTCTAGTTGTCCCCAACTAATAGTTAATATGGAAATGGTGTTATACTGCATTCATATTTATTAAATATATATCCTACCATTAAATCATATCTCCTGTTCTTAGTATTTATAGTACATGATAAAGGTAAACTAACAATGCTATTGACCTTATTTTGCTTTACATTTTCAGTCAACAATGGCAGCCAAGATGACTCAAAGAGTGGACCTGTCTATAAGCTGTCGTGGCTTACTCAACAAGGACAAAACATCCAAATCTGATCCCTGTGCAGTAGTTTATCTTCACAGTGGTAGCACCTTGGTGGAGGTGAGTTATTTATGAGGAATGGTATACCATATATGGTATTGGTGAGTATCTCACTTAGTAAGAGATTAAATGGTATTATTCTAAAAGATTTTTTTTAACAAAATGATAAGATTTAGCATCTATTCAATTTGTTATATTGCAAGATGATAATTTATAATCTATATATGTCTTATTTATAATTTATGTATTATTCACAAACAATGAACTTCCATTAAATTTTTTTAAGTTATAAAAGCCAATGCCATTTGGAAATTCATATCTAGATATTTTTTTAAAATATGTATTACAGTGAGATCTTATTTATAATCATAAGTAAAACATCAAGTGTGACATTACGACGCAATGCAGCTCGGCTGTACCTGCACCTGGCACTCAACAATGACAGGGTTGTATTGCTGCTGCTCAAAGTCTCTCATTGTCACAACGTGAACGAAAAGATCTCAATATTCATTAGTGATCATGTTTCATACAACATAATATAGACAACAAATATCATAGACAAAACGGAGGGAGGGTTTACATTAACGCAGTGAGCATAGTTTGGAAGTAAAGTCACAGTTCAGACATAATGAGTCTGGACAGCAGTGATGTGTCCAGGTGGACCACAGACTCCAGGGATGACGATGCCGTCCGGAAACAGAGAGATCCGCCATCGATCCTAAAGACGGCTGTTGGTGGCGGGCCGTCGCGGCAGTGTCATCACCGACGAACGGAGATATCGCCCTAATACAAAGGGGCCTGACCAGTCTGAGCGATGCTAGGAAAGAGTCCACAAGCCAAAACGACGTAACAGGCTAGCGCCCAACAGTGAAGCGCTCGTGGGAGTTGTCTTGACGCCACCGGATGTTCTGTCGACGCCTGTCTCGAGGTAGTCTGCCCATCTCTGATGTGGATGCTGTATTTATACCGAGGGCCACTCCTACGATAACGCACCATCGACCGCACTGAGCTAATCAACAGCGGCTGCTGCGAACACGGCCATTACCAGAATGACTCGACCGAAACGAGTAAATCAACGATCGCTGCTAAAATAGATAGAGACAGACCTATTACAAGTGAAACTCACATGCGAAGCAGACTGGTAACCGATCTCATGACACTCATTATATAGTTGAGTTGTATAATTTACATATGTTAACATGCAATAGCTGTGTTTTGTTCTGTCTATAATAAAGGTAGTCAAATAATTGAGGGGTTAAACATTGTATTGTAATTCAAATAATTGTTGATGTTGTTTTAGATTGGACGCACAGAGACAATCAAGAACAACTTGAATCCTGACTTTGCCAAGAGCATTGAGCTGGACTATGCATTTGAAGAGGTTCAGAAATTACGAGTTGGCATATACGACATCGACAACAAAAGTGTGAAGCTGACAGACGATGACTACTTAGGATACACAGATTGCACCTTAGGACAGGTGGGTTCAATATCAGGGAGGACATCCTCAAACATATTGGTCTAATCACATCCTTGATTGGTCCAATCACGGACCGTATATCCTAGAGTAATTGGTCCAATCAGGGGGAGTACATTACAGTTACTGGGAAATCAGGAATACATTCCTTGATTGGTCCAATCACGGACCGTATATCCTAGAGCGATTGGTCCAATCAGGGGAAGTACATTACAGTTACTGGGCAATTGGGAATACATCCTTGATTGGTCCAATCAGGGGAAGTATATTACAGTTACTGGGCAATTGGGAATACATCCTTGATTGGTCCAATCACGGGCTGTATATCCGAGAGCGATTGGTCCAATCAGGGGGAATAAATTACAGTAACTGGGAAATTGGGTATGCTTCTTTGATTGGTCCAATCACGTGCCGTATATCCTAGAGCGATTGGTCCAATCAGGGGAAGTACATTATAGTTACTGGGCAATTGGTAATACATCCTTGATTGGTCCAATCACCGGCCGTATATCCTAGAGCGATTGGTCCAATCAGGGGGAGTACATTACAGTTACTGGAAAATCAAGAATTCATTCCTTGATTGGTCCAATCACGGACCGTATATCCTAGAGCGATTGGTCCAATTAGTGGAAGTACATTACAGTTACTGGGGAATTGGGTATGCATCCTTGATTGGTCCAATCACGGACCGTATATCCTAGAGAGATTGGTCCAATTAGTGGGAGTACATTACAGTTACTGGGGAATTGGGTATGCATCCTTGGTTGGTCCAATCACGTGCCGTATATCCTAGAGCGATTGGTCCAATTAGTGGAGTACATTACAGTTACTGGGCAATTGGGAATACATCCTTGATTGGTCCAATCACGGGCCGTATATCCTAGAGTGATTGGTCCAATTAGTGGGAGTACATTACAGTTACTGGGCAATTGGGAATACATCCTTGGTTGGTCCAATCACGTGCCGTATATCCTAGAGTGATTGGTCTAATCAGTGGGAATACATCGCGGTTAATGGGCAAGACATGCTTATCTTCGTACACATGGGACCACGATGTCGCTGATGTTTGATTTCTCCGACAGGTGGTGTCATCTCCATTCACAGCTAACCTGCTGCTGAAAGAAGGAAAGAATGCTGGTAAAGGCACCATCTCGGTAAGACGGTTAGGTAGCCACTGAATGGTTGTCATGTATTGTCCCCCGGTAGCAAAGAGTCTAGAACTTTAAAAGCTTTTTATCGTAAAGGTAGTCAAATGTACACCTTAAGAAAATATGATTTAATCAAACGATCCCATAATTCATGTAATAGCATGTCACGATACAACAACATTGAATATTGTTATTCATTTCTACGTAATCTGCACTGCAGCTAAAAGTCGTGGAAGCCGAGAAAGCTACTGACATTCTTCACATGAACTTTTCTGCTAAAGGTCTGGACAAGAAGGTAAGCACTGACCCCAATTTGTTGGGGTTATTTTACACCTTAGATACATTTTGGATGTGTTGTTTTATATGGCATGCAAGTGCATTTTAATATCCTATTCTTCTATTCTATGTATGTACTCACAACTTGACAAATTCAGATAGCTTGTAACCGCGATATTTATTACTTAGTAATAAGTATTAATTACTTTACTAAACTTGATATTATACGATTGCACAATTTGCCATCTGTTATCGTATTCCTACTCCATTGCCTGCAGGATTCCATGAGCAGCTTTTGCTCACCTTGATGCATTGTTGCGCAATTCGCGATCTGTTATCGTATTCCTACTTCGTATTCTGCAGGATTCGATGGGCAAGTCCGACCCGTTCCTGGAGTTTAATCGCCAGACTGCCGACGGCGGTTGGCAAGTGGTGCACAGAACAGAGGTAAAAAAGAACGAAGCCTTCCACACCGTAGTCAGAATGATCGTAGTTGGGACAAAAATACCCTACTAATCCCGATTATGTGTTTTTAATATATTGTTTGTGTTATGATCTAGAGAGTTAGGTGAGGGTGGGCGGGTGAAAGAAGATCGTTCAGTAATAATAATACTGTGATAATATAGGGTGAACATTGATGTTAAACATTAAACCGACCAGAATCATGGATAAAACGCTGGACCTGAATACATAGGGATACGTTTTTTTCAATCATTTGATCCATATTGACATTTGGCTTGCCATGCCATATTTTTTTTATAGGTTGTGAAGAAGAACTTGAACCCGCAGTGGAAGCCGATGCAGATCAGTGCCAAGAAGTTGTGCGGTGACAACTACGACTCCCCAATAAGGGTGGGTGTGGTATGAGCGAAAGCCTCACGGGTTGTGACACCTGTACCTGGTCACCAGAAAAACGTTTCAAATAAATAAGTGGAACTAGTTATTTTTCTATAACAATGAAGAGATCTGGGATGATCAGAAGCATATCTGAGACACCAGTATGCTATTGTAAAGAAATGCATCAATGTCTGTAGGTAAAAGTAAGAGTAAAAAGTAAAAAAAAGATGTGTTGACTTTCTAGGTCTGACGGAATGGCCAGTAAAATCATGTTTGTAAATAGCTTGGAACATACCTGTGTGAGCGGTAATTGTCCGATGTGAGCAGTTGAGTCCAGAAGCAGAGCACACGGATATCACTCGCTCTGAGATCAATCTCTGTGTAGGTGGCGTGTCATGACTCTGATGGCGGCAAGAAATTTGAACTGATCGGTGAGTTCGTCACCAGTGTCAAGGAGATGTTAGAGGTCAAAGAAGGTCCAGAGGTAGGGCGTTTGGTCACTGAATAGCCGGATATGGAGATATTTTACTGTGTATATACATAAGTTTGTGTGGGTCTTACGCGCTCGTAAGGCTATCGCTTGTGACGCAACGGTAGAAAAGCAGAGATCAGAACACATGGATATCCCACACGAATTTTTTATCACGTCCCATTTCCGCTTTGATAATTCTATAGTATCTACGTTTTCCTGTTGCGTCACAAGTTAGGGTAACCTGAGCACCAATCAGATGATAAGCGCTGATCACTAGGCAGCCAGCCTGTTTTAATCGGGATCTTTTTCACCGAGGCTTAATTACCCCTCTGCACCCTGCAGGTCGAGTGTTACGATTACGATTCTGACGGAACCCATGACCTCATTGGCATGTTTGTGACGTCAGTACAGGAACTGATGGGAGCCACGCAGTCGGAGGTAAAAGCATGCGATGCTCTTCTGACCTTTGCAAGCCAAGGTCAAGGTCGTTCCGATATTGATTTCATTCTTTCTTTTTCCCATTTCAATTTTACGCTTGCACGATTTTCGATTTCACTGAAGGTGTTTGTACTTAGCTTTTACCTTTCCTACGTTTTAATTTTTACCTTCTGCATTAAACTCATTGGCTTATCTGTGATCTCAGGACAAGAACTGACGTCATCGTATGGCTGGATTAACGAAATGCTGCATTGAAACTGCTGAAGTTTGAATGTCGAGGTCATCTGACATGTCTCTTTTAACTGCCTCCCTGGCTTCAACACTTGTAAATTTAACGCCATCCAATGCTTAATGCTTTATAACTTATTGACTCTAATTCAACTGAAGCCATGTTTTATGTTCTGATATTGCATGTTTGTGGCCTTGCATCTTCGGGAGTCCTGTTAATTGTTTCGTCTAACTGTTCATTGTACGCTCAATTAAGTTTGTTGTGTAATTTTGTCCTCTAGAGACGTGTCGTGGATTTATTTTTGTCTTTCTGGAGCTTCATAACTTTTGCTATCTCTATATGCTTTTCCATTTGTCTCAAGCTTGATTTACCCTGATTCATATCTATCAAACGGATACACGCAAGTGGATGTGTACACTTGGCATGACCGTATTGGTTGGTGGTGTTACTTTATTGGAAGATTTGTAGGTATCAATAGTTATACACGGTACTAGAAATGTGCTAGCATATTTAATGTGTGGCTTGGTGTGTCCATAAATACTACTGCTTTATTAATGCTGAATATAGTAATATTATATCTTTCCCATACTGTTAATATAGTAGCGGGTGATATAAATTGCACCCTTCTCATATCGGTACTTTTAGTAGCGCCAATAATCCTTCATGTAGGCATTCTGAAATATGGGTGCCTTTGTAAGAAGAGCACATTACAATAGAAGTGAGTTCACTTTTTAATTTCGATGTTATTGAACTTCCATGGTCTTACGTACACAAACGAAGGTGATCATACAAAACGTGAAGCTCGAGGTGGTGTGTGTATTTGTTTTGTATTGGGACATATTTCGAAATCAAATATTCTGATGAAAACACCTTTAAGATGCATTGCATTGCATTGCACCTGTAGTTGCGCGTTTTCCCCTATACTATAAAAGAGGTGTCACTGTCTTGTATCCGCTGCTAGAGGGTATTCGAATGCATGAACCCGAAGAAAACTAAGAAGAAAGGCTACAAGAATTCTGGCACTGTCATCCTTCACTCCTGTAAGGTGAGTCTCTTGGCCTCTATGGCCTCTGCGGCTGTCTCGGCGGTCGAGTGACACAGAGCCTGGCCTCCTCGTCGGCCAATAGACACTCAAAGGCCAAATTAAGACACGTGCTCACCCCCCCCCCCCCCACACGCCCAATATTTTACTGACATTTTACTGTTATATCATGTTAACCCGATAGTAAACTTATCATATTCCCCTTCACTGTGTGTTGATTCACATTATGTTTGCATAACGGAAACATAATCATATATTAAGTCCTTACCACGGACGATAATTAATCATTAAGAAGCCGATAGTTACCTAATGTGGAATCACCTTGTGATAATTTTTAAATGTTTCACGGACAGCGCTATGGGTAAGTTCACTGTTAACACGACAATGCGGAGTTAACACGGTAACAACGTGTGTATCGAGGACGAAATTTTAGTATGTTGAAAATTCAAATATTGTTCCTCATCATATATCGATGGATTCCATTCATTTCTTTATTTGTTGTATTATCTTTGTTCTCGTTACACAGGTGATTAAGGACCACACTTTCCTGGACTACGTCTTTGGTGGCATGGAGATACACTTTACGGTGAGAGTATTGTGGGGCTCTGTTACCATGATTATCGGAACCTAACGACCGCTACGAAAATCATGTTCATGACATCCACCCTCTCACTTCACCGCCAAAATGTTTATTGTTGGCCTGTTTTAATAATATATTAACCGACATGGAAGTTAAAGCACCCTTGGAACTGATGTTCTTGATAGGAAGCCACACTGAGGAATGCGCACGTCACTTCCGGTCAGTAGCTAGTTACTAAAACACGGAATCAACATCACGAAACCTAAACGAAGGCACAACTTGCATTGAATATTGGACTGCACAAATGCTGTATCGCCATATACCATGACGAGTATGACTGAACGGAGCTGTTGTCTCACTCATATTAACACCCTGACTTGGGGGTATTTGTACCAGAAAATGAACGTCATTGTAGGAAATTTAACAGTCGTTTTAACATGATCTTTGATGTACGTTGAAATCAACAGGTCGGTGTGGACTTCACGGGTTCCAATGGAGACCCCCGGAATCCCCAAAGTCTGCATTACATCAACCCACAACAGCCCAACGCCTACATGCAGGCCATCCAGAGTGTGGGCAACGTCATCATGGAGTACGACACGTAAGTGTGGGTGACGTCATCATGACATACGGTGCGTAAGTGTTGGTGACGTCATCATGGAGTACGACACGTAAGTGTGGGTGACGTCATTATGGAATACGACGCGTAAGTGTTGGTGACGTCATCATGGCATACGACACGTAAGTGTTGGCAATGTCATCATGGAGTAAGTGTGGGTGATATCTTAATGGCATACAGCACGTAAGTGTGGGCGACGTCATCTTAGAATACGTTCGGGTGATGCAATTTTACATTACTGCATGTAATTCTGCATGTGTTGACGATGGAAACGTGGTAAAAGTCCTCTGTATTTTCAGCGACAAGATGTTTCCGGCCTTAGGCTTCGGAGCCAAAATCCCTCCTAACTTCGAAGTCTCTCACGAGTTTGCCTTGAACTTCAACGCGAGCAATCCGTTTTGTGCCGGCAAGTTTCATATCACACGTATTATGGTGATCGGTGATGGTCAAGACATAGGATGAATCCGATTTATAATTTTATTTATATATACCTACTTTTACACCGTGTAAATCAGTATTATACGTTGACGGCTCTTTTTCATCTTTTCATATTTCAATAACATCTAAAATACGCACTAGGAGGTGGTATACCCGAGTCGCATCAGATCATCCACTGGTCCTTTCTCATTTCATACAGATGTATCAGATATAATACTATGTTTACTACGGCTGCAGGTATTCCAGGCGTACTGCAGGCGTACCTGGACTGTGTTGGCAAAGTGCAGCTGTACGGACCCACCAACTTTTCGCCCTTAATTTACCACGCGGCGCAGTTCGCTGCGGCGGCCAAGAAGGAGAACAATGCCAAGGTGACCTTCAAACCTATTGATGATCTCCCCCCCACCCTCCCTAACCCCCCTCAAGAAAAAAATCAAATGAATAAATGACAAAAGACATTTCAAACATGACCGGTGTCGCTGCCTTGAACCAATCACATATTCTAGCTTCACCTGCACCCTATGGCGGAGGCATGAGGATGATGAAAATATATGTTAAGGTACGAATGTTTCATGATGGGTTGAGTGACGTCTCCCGTTTGGCTTGCTCCTCGACCAAAGTCAGTGTATAAACCGCGTGACTGTGTTGAGCACCTTGGCCATGGCTGGTAAACTATACTGGAAGGAGTTCTTGCGTGCGCTACTAGATCTAGTCCATGGAAGAACAACTTTGCGTATCCCACTTTTGGTTAACTGTGACATTGATTACAGGTATTTGCATAAGCTAGACGGCCTTGGTCAGCTGCGTCTTTTATCGTCAAAGGTCCGCAGATGATGAGGTTGCCATCAGTTCGAAACGTGGGCCAAAATTGAATACGCAAGGAAAGGCTTATGGCACGCCATTTGGGCCAAACTGCTTTAAACACCTAACATTGCCCACCGAATCTATGGCGACAGCGCTAGAAACGATTTTTTTTAAAAATTATGATACAAATAGATGCACAGTGACTTACTTGCTTCAAAATCTTTTGACTTGCTTCAAGGTCGTTTTGACTTGCTTCAAGATCTTTTTGACTAGCAGCTAACTAGTTCTAACTAGTTCTGATTTGCTTCGAAGTATTTTCGGTGGCAGAGATGGCGCAGCATGCGGGGCGCCACCCAGCGGTGGAGTTTGATGTTGATGCGCCGCCATTTTGTGTTTCAGAACTACTTCGTGCTGCTGATCATCACGGACGGCGCCATCACGGACATGCAGGAGACGATGGCGGCCATCGTGTACTGCTCCGGGCTGCCCATGTCCATCATCATCGTGGGAGTCGGGGGCGCAGACTTCACCGCCATGGACATGTTGGACGCCGACGACGGCGTGCTGAAGGACGCGCGCGGCAACAAGGCTGTCAGAGACATCGTCCAGTTCGTGCCGCTCAGGGCCTTAGCCCAGGTCAGTGCCGGGAGAGGGGGGGAGGGGTAGGGGTCAAGTCTACAAGGCCTTCAGAGACATCGTCCAGTTCGTGCCGCTCAGGGCCTTAGCCCAGGTCAGTGCCGGGAGAGGGGAGGGGGGGGTGAGGGGTAGGGGTCAAGTGTACAAGGCCTTCAGAGACATCGTCCAGTTCGTGCCGCTCAGGGCCTTAGCCCAGGTCAGTGCCGGGAGAGGGGGAGAGGGGTAGGGGTCAAGTCTACAAGGCCTTCAGAGACATCGTCCAGTTCGTGCCGCTCAGGGCCTTAGCCCAGGTCAGCGCCGGGAGAGGGGAGGGGGGGGGGCGAGGGGTAGGGGTCAAGTCTACAAGGCCTTCAGAGACATCGTCCAGTTCGTGCCGCTCAGGGCCTTAGCCCAGGTCAGTGCCGGGAGAGGGGTGGGGGGGTAGGGGTCAAGTCTACAAGGCCCTCAGAGACATCGTCCAGTTCGTGCCGCTCAGGGCCTTAGCCCAGGTCAGCGCCGGGAGAGGGGGGGGGGGGCGAGGGGTAGGGGTCAAGTCTACAAGGCCTTCAGAGACATCGTCCAGTTCGTGCCGCTCAGGGCCTTAGCCCAGGTCAGTGCCGGGAGAGAGGGGGAGGGGTAGGGGTCAAGTCTACAAGGCCTTCAGAGACATCGTCCAGTTCGTGCCGCTCAGGGCCTTAGCCCAGGTCAGTGCCGGGAGAGGGGGGGGGGGTAGGGGTGAAGTCTACAAGGCCCTCAGAGACATCGTCCAGTTCGTGCCGCTCAGGGCCTTAGCCCAGGTCAGTGCCGGGAGAGGGGGGTGGGGGTAGGGGTAAGGGTAAAGTCTACAAGGCTGTCAGAGACATGGTTCAGTTCGTGCCGCTCAGGGCCTTAGCCCAGGTCAGTGCCGGGAGATGGGGGGGGGGGGGCGGGGAGGGGGAGCGGTACCTGTCTTCTCTGGGGCTCATTATCGAACAATGAAACACGCCAGCTCTCGTTTATATGAACAGAGAAGAATATAAGTAACAAGAATCTCGGTGGCTTCCATGAAAGCTACCCGAGTGGCTCTGCCGACCAAGCCCGAATACTAACTTCTGTTTATTTTCTAAGAAGAGGGATCTGCAACGAGCCAATAATGCCGCTGAAGGTCTTTAAACATAATGTGACAATCGGGGAGTATCTCCAGTTCTAACGGCATGTGGAAGTGAATTGGACATGTGGGTGTGGGGTATGTGTTTGCGGGGGTAGTACGCGGGTTAACATATGGTCACTCCTTTTCCAATTGAAGTATATACCGTGACCAGGTGCCAGAGACCTTGTTTGTATTATTTCATGTAACGAGTATGATACCTTATAGTTCTGATGTACCTTTACAAGGTACATCGATACAGATCAGATGCTTTATTCTTAATTTTTAAACCTATGCTTGAAAAGATTTAGCAATGATTGACCGCCGCATGTCGCCACTGTGGCTTTCCGCAGGGCTCTCCCGCCGACCTCGCCAAACACGTCTTGGCGGAAGTGCCTCGCCAGGTCTGCGACTACTTCCGGGCGGTTAAGATCGCCCCCAACCCGCCTCGCCAAGGGGACCCCTACGGGGGTGGACCGGTCGCGGCCCCCCAGCTACAAGCCCACCCGCACATGGGGGCAGCCGCCCACCCCGCGGCTCACCCCGCGGCCCACCCCGCCGCGGCCCACGCAGATGAGGAGCTAAGTGCCGAGGATCTGGCCGTCCTGGAACAGATCAAGATGGTAACCATACAAAAATGAGCCACGTGATCCCGCGAGGGTCTAAGAGAGAATGGATGACGGAAGATGGGCGGAGAGGGGCGGGGTCACGATAGAATAACATACAATATATCCGTATGTTAAAGGTTAACATAGTGGATGTAATTGATTAGATCAGCCTTTTTTTCACCGGGAGTATTAAGGTCTTTTGCGTGATAAGGCTTGTCTGAAGTGTCGAAGGTGAAACATCTGACACGGAGGAATTTTTATAAGCTTCATTTAAATATAAATTTAATTTCTTTGCCGGCTGTATTTTAACGTGTAAAGATCGGTTTGTAGTTTAACGAACCTTTTTTTAGGTGTAGGTGTAAATAATTATTGGTGAACTAGCTTACACTTGATGCTTATTTTTGTTATTACAATTGTTACCGCTTGATGCAATTATCGTGGAGACGTTAGTTTAGCTTACACAAACGCCTCTTCGCAGTGTACAACGTCAGGTTTTAGTCTACCAATGCTGGTGGGTTGTAGGCTTACAAGATGAAGATTTATATATCGTTCTGGTGTGTGTACTCGTACAACTACGTTATCACGGTAAGATTTCGCGCACTGGTACTAGCCGGATGCACGATTACGCTGTGAGGTTTAACGCACTGGTAATAGATAACGATAATACAGCTTGGATCGCGCCTGATGAGATAGCGATATTGCATATCACTTGTGGCTTGTGGCATATCAATACTTGATGTGATAATAACATCTACGTGCCTTGCTTTCGTATTTTTGTAAACACTGTCATATTAAATTAAATTGCGCGATGCCTCATACTTGTATATTACTATATGCAGGGTGCGCACAGGCTTGAAAAGTGCTTGAATTTTGACTGATGCTTGGAAAAGGTCATAAAAACAGAATTGGGCCTTGAGGTCGACCCAATGTACTTGAATTTGCTCGAAAATAGGGCAGTTACAATGAAAAGAGCTTGATTTCAAACTGGACCGGGCACTGGCAAAGACCCAAGAAAAAATCGAACAAAAGCTGGCTGAATTGAAAAATAGCAATAATTAAAATTAAAGTGCTTGCCTTAAAAAAGCTTGAATTTGATGGAACCTTGCATGTGTGAACCCTGTATATGTGTCTGCCGTGCAGAAGGAAAATGATGTGGGTTATTCTTCGGACAAGACATGTATCGTTAAGTGCCTCGCGTGTATTTTGGCGACCTGTATAGTTTCAAATGGTATGTTTTGTCTAGTCGGTGCTGCCTACATTGCCACTGCCACGCTGCGGTGTGTCACAATGCTTGGTTGTGGATACTATGTTTGCTGATTAGGTCAGCAACATCGCCTTGAGTGTCTGTACTGTGGTGTAGGTGTCCGGAGATTACACGTTAAGTGGACAGAACGTATATTGGGTATATTATTATAGTCTTTTTCCGGGTGAAACAAATTCTGTAATTCTGCTATATTGCCTAATGCTTGATGACCGATGATGTAGCCTTGCTATTGCATAGAAAATCTATTTCTTTCATTTTTCAATATACATGCTTTGAAAATAAAACAGTGTTTATTCTCGCTTATCTAGTGTTGATTCAATGAAATTCGTCGTGTTTCTTCTTCGTCAGAAGTCGCTTTTACAAGAGGTGCCTATGCGTCGATAGGTAAAGTATGTAATGTCTTGTATTTTTTGTCCTACAGATACCGGAGAGTGAATTAATCCAATTTAAAAATTGACTTATCATAGGTCCATGGTTGCCCCACTCTATATTAATCTCCACCATTGTTAGTCCAATATGTAACTCGGTATACAAATTGGACAGGTTTGCTACAAGCCTGTGATTCATGACTCCGTTAGTAGACCATTTGATCTTAACACAGAAATATTCATATATTTCTCCGTGCCTGTAAAATCGGAATAATTCTGTTTGTTTGAATGCAAATTTAGTAAATATTATGGCCTTACTGGACCGAAAGCTAGTTTACAGATGACAGTCTACCCCCATTGTGTTATACCAAAAAACCTCCGCTCACATTTTTGCACAATGGTGGACTGAAACTTTAACAAAAAACCTTTGGCGTATATATCTTCCGTCCTGCTGGCGTTTTTAAGACCTAATACTAATATAGACTAGTCATCAGTATGTTTCACACGTCGTTCCGAAATAACTGCTGTTGTTCAATTGTTAGCACGATGACTCGGCTTGTCATCCTTTCTCTTGAATCTCGCATATATATATCAGATATGAAACTCGACTTGTGTTGACAAACGGGGTATCGTAAAGGGTATCAGACTCACGAGACTCGAAAACCGCTAATCTCGAATTTCCCAGCAATTCCCTTTTTTTTAAAATCCCAACGCACCTATTACTCTAAACCTGCGACACTTATAATCTGAAAGATGGACGGACTTTCGTCGCCACCACAGTGCCACATTGTTGTACTTATAACAACCGCGTTGCATTACTCGCGCATGGCACTAGTACTACTCACGCATAACATTTATTCCAGTTCTACTCAGGCATAACATTTATTCAAGTGTTACTCACGCATAACATTTACTCAAGTATTACTCATGCATAACATTTATTCAAGTATTACTCACGCATAGCATTTATTCAAGTATTACTCACGCATAACATTTATTCAAGTATTACTCACGCATAACATTTATTCAAGTATTACCCACGCATAGCTTTTATTCAAGTATTACTCACGCATAGCATGTATTCAAGTATTACTCAGGCATAGCATTTATTCAAGTATTACTCACGCATAACATTTATTCAAGTATTACCCACGCATAGCTTTTATTCAAGTATTACTCACGCATAGCATGTATTCAAGTATTACTCAGGCATAGCATTTATTCAAGTATTACTCACGCATAACATTTATTCAAGTATTACTCACGCATAACATCTATTCAAGTATTACTCACGCATAACATTTATTCAAGTATTACTCAGGCATAACATTTATTCAAGTATTACTCACGCATAACATTTATTCAAGTATTACTCACGCATAACATCTATTCAAGTATTACTCAGGCATAACATTTATTCAAGTATTACTCACGCATAACATTTATTCAAGTATTACTCACGCATAGCATTTATTCAAGTATTACTCACGCATAACATTTATTCAAGTATTACTCAGGCATAACATATATTCAAGTATTACTCACGCATAACATTTATTCAAGTATTACTCACGCATAACTTTTATTCCAGTATTACTCACGCATAGCATTTATTCAAGTATTACTCACGCATACCATTTATTCAAGTATTACTCACGCATAACATTTATTCAAGTATTACTCACGCATAGCATTTATTCAAGTATTACTCACGCATAACATGTATTCAAGTATTACTCACGCATACCATTTATTCAAGTATTACTCACGCATAACATTTATTCAAGTATTACTCACGCATAGCATTTATTCAAGTATTACTCACGCATAACATGTATTCAAGTATTACTCACGCATGGCATTTATTTATGTATTACTCACGCATAGCGTTTATTCAAGTATTACTCACGCATTGCATGTATTCAAGTATTACTCACGCATAGCATGTATTCAAGTATTACTCACGCATAACATTTATTCAAGTATTACTCACGCATACCATTTATTCAAGTATTACTCACGCATGGCATTTATTTATGTATTACTCACGCATAGCGTTTATTCAAGTATTACTCACGTATGGCATTTATTCAAGTATTACTCACGCATATCATTTATTCAAGTATTACTCACGTATGGCATTTATTCAAGTATTACTCACGCATAGCATTTATTCAAGTATTACTCATGCATAACATTTATTCAAGTAATACTCACGCATACCATTTATTCAAGTATTACACACGCATTGCATGTATTCAAGTATTACTCACGCATAGCATGTATTCAAGTATTACTCACGCATAACATTTATTCAAGTATTACTCACGCATACCATTTATTCAAGTATTACACACGCATTGCATGTATTCAAGTATTACTCACGCATAGCATGTATTCAAGTATTACTCACGCATAACATTTATTCAAGTATTACTCACGTATGGCATTTACTCACGTATTACTCACGCATATCATTTATTCAAGTATTACTCACGTATGGCATTTATTCGAGTATTACTCACGCATGATATTTATTCGAGTGTTACTCACGCATGATATTTATTCGAGTGTTACTCACGCATGATATTTATATAAATATTACTGACGCATAGCATTTATTCAAATATTACTCACGCATAGGATTTATTCAAGTGTTACTCACGCATGTCATTTATTCAAATATTAGTCACGCATAGCATTTACTACAAGAGGCGAGATTACGACAGTTTACATGGTGAGAATGATTATGTTATATAATGTAATAGCATAATAATGTAACACGGGGTAATAATAATCCATGCCTCGGGTGACGTCACAAGACCACATCCGTTTTTTTTTACCCGAAATGAGTGATTGGCAAATCTCTGACGCCATGTAAACATATCGTCCTTGACGCCATGTAAGTATATCATCACTGAAGTAACGCAAGTATATCATCTTTGACGTCACATAAGTATATAGTCTCTGAAGTCCTGTAAGTATATAGTCTCTGACGTCATGTAAGTATAAATATCTCTGACGTCATGTAAGTAGCCTATAGCCTCTGACGTCATGTAAGGAGCCTATATAGTCTCTGACGTCATGTAAGCAGCCTATATCGTCTCCGACGTCATGTAAGTATATAGTCTCTGACGGCATGTAAGTATAGATATATCTGACGTCATGTAAGTATATCGCCTCTGACGTCATATAAGTAGCCTATATATAGTCTCTGACGTCATATAAATAGCCTACAAATATATCTGGCGTCATGTAAGTATATCGCCTCTGACGTCATGTAAGTAGCCCATATATAGTCTCTGACGTAATGTAAATAGCCTATATCGTCTCTGACGTCATGTAAGTATACCGTCTCTGACGTCATGTAAGTCGACTATATCGTATCTGACGTCATGTGAGTATATCGTATCTAATGTCATGTAAGTATATCGCCTCCGACGCCATGTAAGTATATCATCTCTGACGTCATGTAAGTATATCGTCTCTGACGTCATATAAGTTTATCGTCGCTGGCGTCATGTAAGTAGACTATATCGTATCTGACGTCATGTAAGTATATCGTCTCTGACGTCATGTAAGTATATATATCTCTGACGTCTTGTAAGTATATATATCTCGGCCGTCATATAAGTATATCGTCTCTGCCGTCATGTAAGTAGCCTATATCGTCTCTGCCGTCATGTAAGTAGCCTATATCGTCTCCGCCGTCATATAAGTAGCCTATATCGTCTCTGACGTCGTGTAAGTAGACTATATCGCCTCTGACGTCATGTAAGTATATAGTTATTGACGTCATGTAAAGATATCATCTCTGACGTCATGTAAGTATATCAACTCTGACGTCATGTAAGTAGCCTATGTCGTTTCTGACGTCATGTATGTAGACTATATCGTCTCTGACGTCATGTAAATATATCGTCTCTGACGTCATGTAAATATATCGTCTCTGACGTCATGTAAATATATCGTCTCTGACGTCATGTAAGGATATCGTCTCTGACGTCATGTAAGTATATATATCTCTGACGTCATGTAAAGATATCATCTCTGACGTCATATAAGTATATCAACTCTGACGTCATGTAAGTAGCCAATGTCGTCTCTGACGTCACGCTCATGAGTCGCACTTCAAAATGTTGACATCTTTATTGAAGCCTTCGGCAGCGGCAGTTTGTTGTGGAACGCCACCACGCGGCCGAATCCCATGTCACGTCATTGAGGAAGCGACCGTGTCGGGTGATAGGTCTTATTGTCCTTTGTCTAACTTTAAAATTGGATGTCTCAATTAATCTGGGGGTGAATAAACTGCTCGAGTCGAGATACATAGGGAGTCGACGTGAGTTCAACGAACGGGTAACGAACGAGTCAATTTCACAAATCGTCAATATTCTGCATGGTAACAACAGCCCATCGTGCAGCAACAACAATAGCACATATGGTCTGCTAGCCAGATGAAGGACAACAGAGGAAAGGATACCCTATATTAATTCGCATTGAAACTGTTTGCGGTTTGCACGTAGACGGCAGGTCAGTGAGTGTGCCACCGGTATACGTTATATGTCCCCGAGTCTCTGTAGGCCTATCTCGGCGCAGCCTGGCTGTGTGGTGAGATGTTTGAGGAAACAGGGCCCCACGTACCATAATAGGCGGCGTCGTCACGGTCGGTGACTCCGGTAAATGACTTTAAATCGCCCTGTTCGTGGTTTTTCAGGGCCGCCGCAATCCCCAGCCGCCAGGGGGCTACGTGTATGTGTGCGCATCCAGTGAGTGCGAAAAGTGTGGGCGGGGGGTTCTGTTCAAGTGAGGCGGTTGGTGAAGGGTCCTGCGCTGATGGGGACCGAGGGGAGGAGGGAGAGGGGGCGTAAGGCGAGGCGAGGTGGGACGGCGGTGAAGGGGTTGGGGCGGGCACCGCGCTGGGGTTGGCTCGGGAGCATGCATGCGTGCCGAGGTGATGGTTGCCCCGCCCGCCTCCCCCGCCCCACCCCTAGTCGGCAGCCTCGGGGGTGTTTTTTTTTACAACAAGATACACAGATTGCCCATGTATATTATCTATATATTGTGTAGAGTTGCTTTCAGTCCGGACCGTGTGCGGCGATCGTTTTGCTGTAATCAAGCAACCAGCAACGTGAAACCCGCCAAGGCGCTGTCTTCTCAACATTAAAGCGCCTTATACGGCACACAGACAGCCTCCCATTGCTCGAGAGCTACGGCCACATTGTCCCAGCCACACGGTGTTTGGCGCGAGAAAACACCGCGAAATTCCTCGCCAGCAAGTATCCAGTGCATTGAAGAATGTGACCCATGGTCTGGCTCTCCAGTCGAGTGGATCTCGGGACTAGCTTGGTCGTTTTGCTCCAGAATCCAGGGGTGGCGATTATATATCAGAAAATTGGCCTGGTGAGATCCGAATCTCGACCGTGTGAGGAGGCGTTGGCGCCTGAACGGCCCTGGATTTATACCTATACTATATATATCAGCCTCCGTATCCAGTATGCATTATAAAACTAGTGCCCGGTCACGCGCGACTGATTAGTTTCGACCAGCAGCGGTAGGCGCGGTCCCTGTCTCTACTTAGTGGGAGAGTGAGATGCACGCGCGGGCGAAGCAGACGACAATCGGGCGTTCGTGACGACGGGTCCTGGTGGAGGGAGCAGGTAACCCGGAGGTTAACCATACGCACGTATCAACCGCTTGTTGATGGTATAATTCACGAGATTGTTGTGACTCTTTCTAATGACTTTTAACGAAAATAGGTCTACATATTTCACCGCATTAACGACACACAGTCGTCTAAACTGGTCTACACATACCGGTTGCGTCTCACTGGCCTCAGAGATTACCATGGTTACCCCGCAGTGATCGTCAGAACCCTGAGGGTCGTCGCTATGTGACGTGAAGTGATAGGAAGCATCCGGAGTCTGCTTCACGGAGCCACGGGACATGGTGAAACGTCGTCAACTCCACTCTACTAGGTGAGACCCCACTCACCATAGGCCTACGCTGTCTTTGAAACACAAAGACACGTGTTATTATAATGCCTACACATAGTCCTAGACCTATCATCGATGCAAATTAAAGTATACATAACATTGACTAACAGTCAGTTACTGGGCCTAGTCCATAGTTAATGTTTTGATCGGGTGCACGTACTTGACATCTGAGTTAAGTTCTCGCTGTTAGCTGAATTAAAGCAATATACTTAGATGCGCCATCTTAGATTTTTTACATTTTAGAATCAAGACTAAAAGTATCTCGAAAATTATGATGCATATGTTTTATATCTCTTTGAGTCTGTAAAACAAACAACTCAACATAAAACTGCGCGGTCTAATTTTATCGCGCGCGGACGTGATAGCGAGCCGCGGTCGACATCACACACAAAATACCGAACGGAGAACAGGCGCGCAGGGATATAAAGCCGGCCACCAACTTCTGCTCCGGTGACCAAATTGCTTCTCTCCGGATAGCCCACAGGCTTTCAGGATTTAAATTCAAGACAGAATGTACTTATTTGACATGGAGAAGAGGTTGGTAATACAAAATATTACGGAATATATTGCTTTAAGTTCTCGCTGTTGTGTTGGTAGCTGAGTTAAGTTTTGGCTAGTTGTTAATATACGAAGTGAAGTTCTCGTGCGCCGTTAATATACGAGTTAATTTCTCGCTTGATGTTGATAACCGAATTAACTTCTCTGTTGATATCTGAATTAACTTCTCTGTTGATAACTGTGTGAAGTTCTCGCTGTTGATAACCGAGTTAACTTCTCGCTGTTGATAACCAAGTTAAGTTGATCACTGCGGCGGATCCAAGAAAGAGGGGGGGGGGGCATTAAAACTTGCGACGAGGAGGGATGGTTGGGCCCCCTCAGATAGCGTTCTTCCACCAAAAGGGTGGGGGTCCACTGATACTTTGCGACCGGGGCGCGGGGGGGGGGGGGGGGGCTCTGAACAAAATAGTGACCGGGGGGTCGTCAAATTTACTTATGCAACCGTGGGGGGTCCACGCCTCAAAAAAAGGGGGGGGTGCTGACCCCCCTGGATCCGCCCATGTGATCGCTGTTGACAATCGAGTTAAGTACTCGCTGTTGATAACTGATGATTGCCTTGTCGTCTCACCAGCGGAGATTATGATGGAGGTGTTACCCTGTTGTTAATTCATACTGGCAGATCCAAGATAGGGTGTGGGGCCAATTTTAAAGTATTCCATGTTAGGTGTGGCCCGCCCATGTTTGTATGCAAGCATACCTCTTCTATTTGTCTATAACGCCCCCCCCCCCCCTCCTCCCCCTAGCAGCGAGACCCTCCAATCCAAAGTGGATCATCCTTTCATTTGTATGGTCCATTTGTAAATGAATACAATTAAACCTACGTTATAATAGTTGAGACGATCAATGTAACATTGTGCTAGGATGGAGCAGGCGGCCCCGATTTGGGGAGAAATCTTTTACGCAAGTTATCTATTCAAAAATCAATGATTGATTGAAGTCGCCCGGATCCCGAACGTTTTGCCTTTGGTAGAGAATGTTGAAATATGACGTTCCCTGCTTATTATAAACTCTGTATATACCTTGACCTAACTGGCCGAACAAGTGCCTAGTAATTCATTAACACGTGAACTACATGTACATGAATTCCATCATAGAAGTCTTAAAGTCATGTAGGCCATGTAGGTCAGTCGACAGTCGACAAGCAATGAGACGTTGAGGCCGCCCTGGATGAAGAGTGCAATGAATAATTGTTTCACCTCGTTTAACCCCGGACATTCCCTTTGGGTAAATGTTTCTCCTGTGCCTGGGTACATACGCAGTCTTTCAACAACAAGGTGTCAGTTTCACTGCAACAAGCCTGCCAACCCGTCTGTTGTTAGTCTCGGCAAACAAGATGGAAATTATTGTTAGACCTGATGGGAGGGAGGTTGGGTTGACAGAGTGCATACTTTGATCTAATGCTATGGCCCTCGTAGAGTAGGGTCTTGACGTTGTAAAAAGACGCTGTAAAGGTCTGCGCAATATAAATATGTTAGGAGACTTCAACGTCATTTTAGCACACACATGATGATGTGATGATAATTGAAGTATGCAAACACTTGATGTAAAACGCTTTACTTCATCGCGAAACAAACGACGTCAAGCAAACCACGTCAATTTTGCACTTACGGCGGTGCAAAGTGCTTTGATATATCCCGATAAAGCGTTATTAATAGTAAAAGGTGCCGTTACTGTTTGATTCTCAGTTATGTTTGGCCAGCTGCGCAAACGCAAAAGAGTCGTCACTTTCCGTTACGTTAACTTGATTGGTTTATATTCGGGACCCTTTAACCACTTTGACGTTAACACGGACTCTGACCATTACACTGACAGTATTGACAGCAACACTGACAGCATTGACAGCAACACTGACAGCATTGACAGCAACACTGACAGCATTGACAGCAACACTGACAGCATTGACAGCAACACTGACAGCATTGCACCGAGTTTCAATTTGTGGACATCGTAACATTGTAAACGTACCCCGCAAATCGACCATCAAACCACTCTAATTTGCCAATTTAGCGCTTTGAATGCAGACCGTGGGCGCCACATAGTAAGCACCCAGTTACACACCTCAGTGACTACCTGCCTTTGTTCTATGTAGGTCTCTATATATACTATGTAGGCGCTGGTCTCCGTACCTGGGACCAATTTACATTCCGCAGGGCTATCAAATTTACCGAGACTGTTACGTGAATTTTAATGGAAGTCGATGCAGCTCTGGATAACACACCGGCCCACCCTGGAGTGGCTCCCCGGGGAACCAGCGACCGCGTCAGTCAGTCGGGGAGCTGTAACTGCTGGCTGTAGACACGTGTCGGTCGGTATACACACCTGCCGGTCTGGTCCAGACAGCCGCTTCAACGGGTGGGGGGGGGGGGGGTGCTAGTGGTGTGGGTGGGAGGAGGGGGCTGGGTGTGTGTGTGTGCGGTGGGGGGGAGGGGGGTGGAGCCGGCCACCAACTTACACTTTGCGGCTGAATAGGGCAGACATACCAGTGATGGTATTAGTATTTTTTCGAGTGTTTTGGCGGTGTGGAGCTGTGAGAGTTGAACACGCACTTCAACTTATGATTGCTCGAATACAACTCTACATATTAAATACCTAAATAGAAAGCATATAGCCACAGAACTGGGCCTAGACTGCAGGAAAATATGCATCAAACGCTCTTTCTGTCCCGATTTCATCTTTTAAATTTTCTGTTTTTGTTGTATCCTGAATTTTTTTTCAAATATTATTTCAATTGTATATTAAAATATTATTTCAGTTGTATATTGAAATACCATTTCAGTTGTATATTCAAATATTATTTCAATTGTGTATTAAAATATTATTTTTCGAAATTGTTTTTCAGTTGTATATATATGGAATTTACGCATTTCATTTGTAAGTTTATATTTCAATTTCAATTGTGTTTTGACGTTTATGTTTGAATTTCCTGTGTTTAATTGTCGTCTACTGCTACATAAAAAAACAACCACCAACCTTTAAGTCGCTCCCCTAACGGAGTATAATTCAGCACAATTTACAATACTTTATAAAAACACACCAAGCAGACCATTGAGACCAAAGTTATTCCCGATCTATTTTAGGAAGAAATCCTTTGCAGGAAGTTCGGCTTGAGACCCGGAAAGGGACTAACTTTTTCACCCAAGAGTCTTTAAATCACTAAGCTATGAAACCGCACGCACAAAGCCCAGGCCGCATATTACTACATGCCAGTCACGTATGCCAACCACTGTCTATGTAACGCTTGTTTTCACAAGTTTTGTTTTATTCCCTGTCAAGTAGCGCTTTCTTTGCCGACGGCTATAAAGGGACCGAACTTTATCCGTTTCTGTTAAAACTTATAAAGGCCAAGTGCTTATTCTAATACGGGTTGTGTCTGTCTGGCTCTCTGCGCTTGAGGGCCACTTCCCTCACTTTAATAGCGGTCCGTGTTTAAGTTTTGTTAGTACCACTTCAGAGTGTCACTATATGTATATTGATATAGCGTGACCGCTCATAGCTGGCGTCTCCTGTCCTCACCTGACGTGATCACTTCACTGCAGTCAGATCGCATTTATAAAGGTCTCATAGGCCTAAAAAAGATACCTTTTAATGTTATTTGACATCTAGGATATGAAGCATAAATAGACGGTGTAGCCTGTCGTTCAATATCTATGTAGCTCAGTCGGTAGCTCATCGTGCTGCAGCTAACTCGCATGAATCTTATTATTATTCCACCCGTGTTTTAATTCTCTATACGGAGAGCTGCTTTAGCCTGGTATACGTCATGTGCATGTGCACAAAGCTGGCGTAAAAAATAACTGCATCGAAGCGGCCCGCCGGAGTCAGGCTAATGATGGATTCAAGGGGTGACGGGGGTGACGAGGATGCGCGTGCCCCCCCTCCCTCTCCAATGAACTCTCCAAACCAATCCCCTTACAATATATGGCATGTCACCCCTCCCTCAAAACACCCTAAAACTTCCACATCTTGGGTTCAAGAGAAAGTGTGTAGGGGGTTAACCCCCTCGTCTACCCTTCGACGCGTAAAGCTAAATCCCGGGTCCCTATGCAGATCTATGCTCAAGTAAAAAACTAAAGGATGGGATTGACGCGAACATTAATGTGTCGCATGTTTTTCAGTTGTTTATTGGAGGTTAACATCCTGGTTCTCTTCCCACAAATACGTCACACGCCGACCTGTGTAACGACCTTTAAGTACTTCCCCAGGCCCGGAAATAAGCTCTGCGCACTCTCTGCGGAGCTTGCCGACCGCCACCACGCGGTGAATTTAGCTACTCAGTTTGGTTCATTGTTGTCCTTATCACCGAATGGAATGAGTTGATTTTATTTACCATTTATGTCTATTCTTAGTGTCATACTAATAAACTGTGCAGTAAATATGTAGTTTTCGACCACATTGTTATTTTCGCCCATAAAAAATACATTTTATTCGTATGATATATGCTTAACCCTTGACCCTTGACCATATTTCATTATTTTTCAATAATTATATCAGTGGCGGCAGGGGGGGGGGGGGGCTACTGCGGCTGCCCCCCCCACCCCCTGGTCAAGCCGCAGAAGCCGCCCCCCCCCCCACCGACAGGTATAGCCCCCGAGAATCAAAAAGCCTATCCCTCTCCACGACCAGCAGCCTGATGCTGTAGAAGGGCCAGTGCCCCCCCCCCCCCCCACCCGCTTCCGCCGCCTAGGCACTGTAATCTCGCAAGTTGTACCAAAAGGCCTTAGCCCACAGTAGAACATAAAAACATATAAACTTATATATATATATACAAGCGATCATAAGTTACTGCTGAACTAATTCTGTTTGACGTTCAACTGCAGAATCAACAAAGCCAGCCAAATTAGTTAAATTCATCATCTAAAATATTACACCAAATAAAAGAGGGGATGGAATACCTTTTCCGATCTCCGCGATTGGCATCCAGTACTTCTTGGAGATCCGTAATTGGCTATTGGCAGTTTTTGGTGATCGTTCTTTCCTGGTTTAACGCCAATACCTATAGGGCTGTACAGTCACTTCGGGATCTTATCGAGACCCCACGAGACAGGGATACCTATGCCTAGCATCAACGGCCTGTACGTGCTGCCTACCTTCCGGTTGTTTGCCTTCACTCACCTCACACACAAGATCGGCTAAAGCTGTCCTTGGAAGCACAAATAACCACTGAAGTTATGCGCATACCCGAATTATAACCATCCGTGTAGATTTATGTAATATATGAGCGGTTATGCAGTTGATAAACCAGATTCCGGTTGTCTCATGAGTGACTGTCATTGTCAGGCGATCTAGATAACGTGCTGCGCGTGGTTTTCCATGTCGTATGACGTAATAATCATCATGACGCGCGTGTCTGCGCGCGGTATCTATGGTTACGTAACTGCGCTCCTGAGCAGGTGAGGACAATGGTGCTCCGTTTGTCATAGAACTGTAAACATCGATGATTTGGCTCAAAATACAACGCTTCCAACAGTCTCATCGAACGGACCACATGCATTATGGAGAGATAAATGTCTTTAATTATATTATGATTTTATAGTTAGCCATGCCTGGACCGAAGCAAACAAAAATAGTTTCACACCCACTCGATTCTTCACGCACAAACCCCAACAGTCAAACGTTGACTACAATGAGTGTGAGTCACGCAGTTGCAGCAAGGCACCAGCGTGATGCTCACTCGTTCTAAGAGCACGTGTTTTTTTGTTGGTCCCTAAAAGACCTATTCCGGAAATAGAACCCGCGAGAACTGTACTGCCCTATTGCCTATTTTTCGCGATCCGCTATAGCAGTGTGCATTCCTTGATATTTGCGAGGTGTTTTTTTTGCGCGCCCAGTCTTGCGTGAACAGAACTCATCTTGGAGATTCGATATTACTCTCCCTACGTCTTGGGGGTTCGTATTTCAGAGAGGGTATCCCCAGCATAAAACACCGCTATTGCATGTCTAAGGTCTCTGTATAGCTCCACCCCTCTCTCCGCCAGTTAGCCGAGACTACCGGCTTGAGTCCCGGGACACGAGGCCGCGATGTCCGAGGCGGCCTGGCGCCAGCAGGACCGCCAGTTCCGCTACCTCTTCAAGGGGTCCGCCCTGGTGTCCACGCTTCTGGATCACGACCCGGAGCGCTTCCCGGGCCGCCAGGATGCCGTGTCCTTCGCCCAGGGTCTCCTCGACCTCGGCCACATCCACAGCGTCGTCGGCGCTGGATCCTTCGACGACTCTGTCGCCCTCTACCGGTGGGGGGACGAGTCGGTGGTGCAGGAGGCGCGGCGGCGGGTGACCGCCACATCCAGTCATATCCCAAGGAAGCGGCTGATAGAGTTGGTCGAGTTAGAAGGTACCCATCCCTTGCAACAACAACAACAACAACAACAACAACAACAACAATCCACGGCCCAGGACATTCCCCACCCATCTGCTAATGTCGGTCCAATCTTCCCGGAGGAGGCGCTGTTTGACCTAAAAGACGTGCAAGGGAAGCTCTTCCACCAGCGTGAAGCCTGGGCCGTCGACCGGAACTCGAATGTCGACACCGCGCATGCGCAGTTCGGACCAGATAGTGGCATTCTGCACCGTGCGCCGTCGCCCTGCGCGTCGTGCGCGAACAGTGACAGCTGTGTGACTGGCGGGCGGGGCGGGGGGCGGGGCAAGCGGCCCCAGCCCACCAGCCCCTTCAGCGCCGCCGCCGGGTCGCTCTTCACCGCCCTGCCCCCAAAACCCAACTCACCCCCGCCGCCTCCCCCAGCCTTTGACAGCACGGGCGGGGTGCTCGGACACCCGCGACGACCCGATGGCTTCGGTAGCTCCAGAGATAGCTCATGCCGGGCTGAGTTGTTCTCTGACGGATTTCCCCCTTCTCCCGCCTCCCCTGTGTCCAGCCCACCGCCGCTACCGCCGCTATCACCCCCGGGGGTGTCACCCGCATCCCCGGGGTTCGACCCCAACGCACCCCCCGGGCTGTCCCCGCAGCAGATGGCCATCTGTCGGTACGACGGCGTGGACATGCCGGCCCTGGATCTGGAGAACTTCGATTCATTCCGGCGGTCCTGTGAAGGAAAAAGCGATGAGGATGTGGCGAGATTAATCATGGACAATCTTGATAACGAAAGTCACGGTTACTCGGACAACGAGAAGCAGCTTCTGGATCAGATCCGCCGGATGCAAGAGGAGCACCAGAGCCTGGTTCATGATTACGAGGGTCGCATACGGGAACTGCTGGGGGCGCTGACACATGGAGACCGTGACGTGGGAGGCAATTCCGGGACGCCGTCTGGCGGCCAACCAGGCAACGGCGCGGGAGGCCAGGTGATGGCCCCATTATCGCCCAGAGGTAAAGTTATACTGTACTCTTACTTTTCAAAGATGAGAATATATCTACTCCCAGCTGTATAGTAATTCAACTTTTAATTTAATTGGACACTTTTTAAAAAAGTGACAGCTTTACAGGATACTACACGTAGGAATCTCGTAGCTACGTAATTATATGGACATTGGTAAGCATTTCCATTATCTTCATAATACAATACTTCATAATACAATGTGCTGCTCTGCCCTGGCCGAGCCATTCCATGTGTAGATGGCAGAATTTTGTACATTTTACGCATGGATGAATCCTCTAACAGAGGGCACCACAGTTCCACGTGTTTTCGGCAGCATTTTGCACCGAAATAAAAATTCGGATCAGGATCACACCTTCTTCTTTCCCCTTTCTTTCTCTAGAGCCAGACATCGGCCGACTCGGCTCACCGACGGGGGCTGAGCCCCGGAGCCCGCCCCCTGGGCCCACGTCACCTCCACCGGCGGCGGGGACCAGTCCTGGTGCCCCTGCCCCGCCCCCGCCCCCGCCTCCACCCCCGCCGCCGCCACCCCCGGGGGCAGCCATGTTGCAGCCAGTGGTGAGACCCACCAAGAGAGCTGTCCGGCCGCGGGTCAAGATGCGACCTCTCTTCTGGAGCCGCATTATCCTCGACCAGCAGTCCAGCGGTCAGTATATTCCTGACACTTCTACGTGAAATACTTCCTGTATTCAGTAATGGACATATACCCCATTCTAGACTGTAAATTGCGATATTCCGTAGTGAATTGTAGGTTGGGTTGGATATTAGATTAGATATTCTTTTCTTAGGGTCTCTTGCCAAAATACATACAAAGGCACTACATAAATACAAATATTATTCTCGCCCAGTCCTGCAAGACTTTTAAGTGACTTTAAATTAAATGCGGTACAAGAACAGTCATTATAGACGGCATTAATATGTGAACACATTACCTAGCAAATGCATTTTGAATTAAACAAAGAAAACAAAACATACAATACTTCACAAGATATATACAATAACCCTATTCTATATACCCACGCCTCAGTTAAACTTCTTTACGACGATTTTGCGCCACAGCTAACAGGTCGGCACATTCTCCTTTTAGTCCTGGATTTTTTTTTTTTATGTTCATGAAATATTTTGTTTGATTAATACGTTATATAAATTACTGCTTTACGTGGTTTGCTGAACTTTCATCAGATTCCCATCTCGCCCAGCGAGACTTAACGAAATTCAACATGACCCGCATTGGCATTCCTTCTCCACATGCAGCTGCTTCATCTAGACGAACGTTATGGGTGCATTGTTATCACAATCGGCTTAAACCCCACCCTTCTAACGTCTTTTGTTCCTTCGCCTATTCAATTTGACAAATAATGCAGAGAAAAGCCGACAGCTTTACACATTACTCCAAAACGTTATAGCTATGGATAATATGTTAATGATGTCATAGTTGCGTGTATTCATATACCCATATGACTGGTATACCACCAGCCCCTGTTGGAGTCACAGTGTGACATAATCTCTTTCTGCTACAGGCCCCAGGGACACATTCTGGCACCGTGCCACGGAACCCAACTTCAATGTTGACGAGTTTGAGAGGTTCGTGTTCTTGTTCCTGTTTTCTCCAATCTATCATCATGGGAATCAGGGCAAGGATTATAATGAATAAATGGGCTATTGCCACAAAGCCATGTCGAAAATATCGTTTTGGTTTTCGGCATCGAAGCAAATGAACATGCTAGTGCTGAAGGGTAGGAACCGGAAGTGCCGCTCAAATTACTAAAGTACGGACGAGGGTCAAGAGGTCAGTGTCACTCGTTACCTTAGCTGCTTGGCCTACTTATTGCTTTGGGTACAATTTAACTAATTTGCGTTTCCTAACCGCAGACTGTTCGGCCAAATCCAAGGACAATCCACCAGCTCGAAACTTCCGGAGGTCTCTAGCACGACCCGAAGAGCCAAAGTACAGGTAATTTCATCTCGTTATCGTGCTATCAACATGACACGAATTATATACAAAGCGTTATGGGGCATACATAGCGTTGGACCCCAATCAAAGCCAATCAAAAGCGACATCAACGCAAATATGTAAACAAATTATAATAATTTTGCTGTTCGTAATATTAAATTTCTCATATGAGTTTATATGTAGGCTAGTAGACTATATATTATACAAAGCGTTATGGGCCATACATGGCGTTGGACCCCAATCAAAGCCAATCAAAAGCGACATCAACGCAACCATGTAAACAAATTATAAAAATTTTGCTGTTCGTAATATAAAATTTCTCATATGAGTTTATATGTAGGCTAGTAGACTATATATATTCCGATGCATTCCGATTAGCGAGTGAGACATTTTCACCACAAATCAGATGACGTATGGTTGCCATGGTGACCGTTGCAGGTTGTCAAGGTATTGGAAGCCCGCCGCTCGCGCGCCCTTGCCATCAAGCTGCGCGCTCTACACTGCGGCCCGCACGACGTACGTAGTGCCCTCTACCAGCACGACTTCTCCAAACTGTCAGTGGAGGCTCTGGACGAGTTGTCTCAGTTACGAGCCACCACGGAAGAACTGGCCGCCATCAGAGCTCACGTCGGCACCGACGGAGGGGGTGAGACCCTAAAACTACATACCAAATACTATACTGGTGTCGACATATTGAAAAACCATGCCATATGCTATGTGATCTATACTTCCAGCAAAATTCCATAAAATAGATCTGAAACATATGTCGCACGACGAGAAGTTTCAGTTTTGTCAATTTTCAATCTACCTCTATTATCGCTCTATTTAAACTTACTTGTGAAATCGATTTCAGCGCCTTTGGATGAGCCGGAGCAGTTCCTCTTGGACTTGGACGCCATGACAGGCTTCGCGGAGAGAGTCGCGTGCCTAATGACGCGCAAGCAATTCAATGAAACACTATTTGAAATAGGTTCGTTCTGCAGCCTCATTGCTTCATTTCATATATATCACCAATATGATTGGTTGATGTAGCCTATGTGGGCCGCTTTAACCTCTATCGTGACAGTAGGAATTTTACGTTCAAGGTAGAGAGAGGAGCCATGTCTCCGGGAGTAACACCTACGCTTTGCGAAGTACGACATGGGATCTTTATCATCCATAGACATTTTTTCCACGTGACGTTGGAACTACTGCCACCCCCTTACCAAGCACAATCCCTGTGAGAGTTTCCCTCCTTTTAAACTACTGGATCACCCAAGGATTGTCTTTGTTATAATTTTTCAGATCAGCAGTTGACCACGGTACAGACAGCGTGTGATGACATCAGGAACAAGTGAGTATAATACTTGTATGCACACTCTCTACAGGGTTGGGGCACTCATGAACAGCCTACCATAGAATGTAATTATTTAAGTGTCATACAGATGGGGGATGGGTGGTGTGGTTGGGGGCACTGATCATCAGTTTACAAGGAAAATGTAATTATTTAATTATCATGCAGATGGGGGATGGGTGGTGTGGTTGGGGGCACTGAACAACACCTTACCATGAAACAATAACTTAACAAATATTATTTAATTATCATACAGATAGGGGATGGGGGCAGGGGGGGGGGGGGTCACTGGTGAAATTACCCTGTAAAATCAAAGTTCGTCGTTATGAGATTATTTAGTGTACATGGCACAATAACATGACGCGTTCTTGGCTTCACTGGACTCGAATAAAGTCAGGAGGCCTTTTGTCGCGGATATGCGTGATGCCGACATGACGTCACTCTCGCCACGACGCCATTATTTTCGCGCGTCGCACAACACGTGGAAACCCCGTGTCATATGGATCTATTGTTTGATATGTCCGCAGTGAGGCGCTGCGGACCGTCCTGGAGATGACCTTGGCCTTCGGTAACTACATGAACGGGGGGACCCAGCGAGGCCAGGCTGACGGCTTCGACCTCACTATCCTGCCCAGGCTGAGGGACGTCAAGGCACTGGTAAGTCGGCCCCTGACAGAGCCACCCCCCCCCCCTGCCTCCCTTCCACCAGGCCGCCGTCGCCGCGCCTGGGATGTGATAATGGCTCGCTCAACGCGTGTTCGGCGGTCACGCGATATACGGGCGCCCCCACGTGGGCGGATGTAGGGGGAAGGGGGGTGGGTTCTTATTTTCCCTACGAAATGCATCGTAGAGTGTCATTTTGTGGATACAATGCCCCTCTCCGGTCGCACCCCCCCCCCCCCCTCTGTCCAATTCCTAGATCCTCCCCTGACCCTCACCCCTCCCCCCACACTGTGTGCAACCCTTGCCAATGTACACGTCGACTATACAACCACACCTGAATACCTCATCATGGATTGGAGTTCATTTCGTCTTTATGGCCTTTAATATGGATTCAAACATTGCCTGACTACCAACATTACGAATTGGTTAAGCTTGTTGGAGCACTTGGCTAAACTGCTTACCCAGACGAGTTACGCCAGATCACACTTGGCGGTCTTTTGCTCAGACCTCATATTACATAGCACAAGCACAAATGTAAAATTTCTTAAATTGCCTTTTAGGGTCTCATTTAATTTTTATAATTTACACTTTAACGGTTTTTTAGGTTATTATATTTGTGTTTGCGAAGCGAATGGAAACTAAGAGGAATACTTAACTTATGTTGATGAGGCATTGTGACGTTCAATAACAGGACAACAACCAGACTTTGTTGAACTACTTGGTGCGTCTGCACATGCGAGGATACGAGGAGGGTGCCGGGATGACGGACGCGCAGTTCCCTCTACCTAACCCAACATCCGTGACCTTGGCATCAGCCGTGACCTTCACGGAGATTGAGTCGCAGCTGAACAATCTGTCGCGGCAGCTTACGACACACATCGCAAAGGTTATTAATGAATATTCATAAGACGTTAGCATGGTTTATTAGATACCACTTATTGCCTGTTTTAATTTACCTTTTTTTGCTCCACTGCAGTTCACGTTTCAAGCTTGATATGCAGCACCGGTATTTTGGTTCCTCCGCACGGATAACAAATTAATTTTAAAATAAAAGCAAAAGTCTTAAGTAGGTTCGTATTTCGGCCTGAATGATGAATAATTGACGGAAGACGGAAGTCAGACGGATGATATATCTAGCTAAATGTAATTAAAGGCGAAGCCATGGAGCCATTATAGGCACAACACTTAAGACTTACTCCGCGCGGCAAACAGCCAAAATAGAGTTTAAGTGAATTAAATGGGCAGCAGTGACGCATTCTGGGCCCTCCATTGCTGTCTTCCTGGTCTGATAACGAAATCTAAAACGAGGTTCTTTGTGACGTCACTGACGCGCTGGCTCCTCGCGCGCAGGTGAAAGAGATAAACTTTAATAAATTATCGTGATATCACACTAATATTGAACTGGAAGGATTTGAATTTAATGTAGGATGCCTCACTGGGTAACTCGGGGCGTATGTCGAAAGGATTCAAACAGATACCTTTTTTCAGGCTGAGGAAGTCTATCGGATATCGGCGCCAAGCATCTTACAACCCTTTAAGGAACAAATGGAGGAGTTCTTTGACTCAGGTGTGTTTTATATCGGAGATTATTTACAGAACCGGGGGTTTGTAAAAGTAATATAGACATATATCAGCAAAATAGGTGGAAGGTGGTTGGGGGGTGGGGGGGGGGAGTTGCTACCAATTCCCCCTTCTTGATCTATGCCGGACAGGTGTACTTACCTAAGTATAGTAACCATCTCAAACGCTAAAATAGCGATCTCTTCTTTCACAAAGCGCTTCTTTTTAATTTCTCTGTGCTTTCAATGACCTTGACATTTTGTTGTCACTTTCCCAGCTGAGTCAATGCTTGCTCGCCAGAGGGCTAAGGCTGACGAAACACGCCAGGTGGCGATGTCTCTCATGGATTACATGACTATCAAAGATCATCAAGAACAGGTAAAGTGGTGACACATATATATAATTATGGTTGATTTAGGTACCTTCCTATCCTGAATCTATTATATGTAGTGGACGTTCCACTGTGTGTAGATTGTCAGGCAATTCTTCGGTTTTCGAGTTATACCGATATGTGGTAATTGCAGATGACATCTGACAGTTTCTTCCGACTGTGGTCCAAGTTCTTGGAGGATTACCGACAATGTTGGAAGCTGGAGCAACGTCGTCTGGCCAAGGAGATGTTCGAAGGCGTGCAGCGCAGCAAAAGGGTAAGGCATCCCATAGCTGGATGTAAATCAATTATATGATGATTAAACCGCGTCTGGTTTCGGAATACCGCCCTGGACAGGGCTCCAACTGATACTGACAGCATTTAAAGTCGCTTTATTTCGCCTCCAGGAACGGAAGGTAAAGACGCGCAGGCGCAGCACGGCAAACATGGAAGGCGCAGGCTCAGGCGCCGGCGATGACAGCGCCACCCGGCGGAACCTGAAGGAGAAGTTTGCGCAGTTACGGCGTGACTCTGAGCATCGAAAGAATGTCGTCAGTCTGCCACGCAGCCAGAGCACTAGTAATCTGGAATTCGTGGGTTCAGAGGGGCAGGTGGGACCGCGACGAGATCTCGGTCGCTTGGAGACCACCACTCCCCCTACCCGATACCCGCATCGTCTGGAAGGCGACGCGGTACAAAATGGCGGCAGAGTCAGTAGCGACTCGCGTCACGGTGACAATCGTTTCCATGGCGAAGCCCCCACCCGACGGTTCAGTGACCATGGCAGTCACCTTCCGGACCAGGCGTCGCCTCAGTGGGAGGTTTCGCAAGGGAGGGCCTCGGCGACCCGTCCCACTCACATCTCGCTGTCCAGGCGGGCAGAGAACCCGGATGTGAACCCATCCCGCAGGGTGCCTATTCTGTCCGGATCTCACTCCATCTCGGAGGAAGAGGAGAGCGTGCTGCCCTCTGGTGGGACCACGCCTTCGTCCGACGTATTCTCGTCAGTTCCCGGTACCCCGGAAGTGACGCAACTGAGTGGGGGTATCGGTGGCCCGGATGGTTTGAGCCCATTCGCGTCCGGTCGGCCTCCTCTACCGGGGCTTCTCCCCCACCCCGGCACCTCTCTCCGACACCACAGCGGGGACGCCGCCGTACTGAGCCCCAGGGGACGTGTGCCCCCCCACCAGCCACTCAGCCGCCCTCTATCTGACACCGGCGTCGTCCAGTGCCCCCCTCCCTCCACGACCTCCTCCTCCTCTTCCTCCTCCTCCGGCCCTTTCCCTTCTCCTTCCTCCTCTCATCCTATCCACGAGCGTATCCGCCGCCGTCGCAGTGGGATGGTCTATCCCGGGGGGAACCCTGTCTCCCTGCCTCCAGCACCCGGCGGGGAGGCCCGGTGGGCCCCTGAGGCGGACAGGACCATGACCAACCCCCCAGCTCGCTCCGGTGACAGCATCACCGCCGCCGACCCTCTCACTCGAGCTCCACTCGCTGAACCCACCTTGGCGTCCAACCGCCGCCCTTCCGGTGACTTCGGAGCAGTCCCGCAGCCAATTCGCGCTGCATTGTCAGTGGAGGATTTCCAGGAGTTAATGGACGCCCCGTCCGCTCCATTGGATACGCAGTATACTCGGGGCGGGTTGGAAGGGAGAGAAGATCCGGTGGCCATCTACGGCGCATGCCCAGTCGAGGCCCGTGACGTCACTGTCCCGAATAGAAGCGCCAGCGAAAGTGAGTCCTCCAACAACACTCCTCTGCAATCGTGTCCTGCGGATCAGGCGCTGGCGGCTGAACCGAAGCCAGAAACCAATAATCTGGCTACAACAGAAAGAGAGTCGACAAGGGTCAAAATTCAGATACAGTCCTTTCAACCGATTCAGAGAACTCTCAGCTGGAAAGCAGTGTCGCCATCTAGCGAGTCAAGTTATAACAATGCTCCTGGCGTCGCAGCGACATCTCGGGGTGCGAGCAATGTAGTTTTCACGCCCTCCTTCATTCTGCCGCCGCAGCCCGATTATCGCCCGGATGGTCACAGTACCCCGCCAGGAAAACCCGAGTGCTGGGGCACAGACAAGGAATTTGGCACGAGCAAACAGGCTCCGGCTGCAAGCAAAATGGCGCCAGGACGAAACAAAATGGCACCGTCGTCAGCTACAACCAAACAGGCGCCGTTGAAGAGAGACTCGGGGCGAAGACTTCCGCACGTCACTTCCGCCACTGCCGAGCGCGGTAAACTGGTAGCTGGGTCCCGGCTTCAGCAGCCAGGGCGGGGCCGAGCTACAGCCGGGCACTTCGAGGCTCCCTCGGAACAGGAGTATTCCGAGTCGCTTCGCAACGCGTTCCGCTCCCGGGGCCGCTCCGCCAAACCGGTCCGCTGATAGCTTCAGTACTGTCATTCTTTTACATTTTACATCTTTTACAGGGTTGGAGACTGAAGCTGGGGTAGAACACGTTGCCATGGCTCCCTGGTGGAGTAGACATGCACTGCTAATGACTGTTCCATGGCGCTTCGGATTACGGATTTAATTGCATGGGTTGGGTAAATAATTACTACCAGCACCCTGCATATTTTTTTAGTTTTCATTGTTTTATTGTGTAATTATTAGCTGGCTAATTTCCGGGTGTTTTATATTGTCATGGTAACCAGTGGATGGAGCCTGTGGTTCAATGGCTGTGGCTATTTTCCCACGCGTTACCATGGGTATCAGTGGATGAGCTATGCAGGCGACGGTTGCCATGGTGTTGCCCGTTGCTGTGAGTCACAGTGGATGACGTGGACATGTGACTGTCGCCATGGTGTTGCGCGTTGTTGTGAGTCACAGTGGAAGACGTGGACATGTGACTGTTGCCATGGTGTTGAGCGTTTCCATGTGTCAGTGCATGACGTGGACATGTGAATTGAGTTGCCATGGTTCTGCGCGTTGCCATGGGTCACAGTGGATGACGTGGACATGTGAGTTGCCATGGTGTTGCGCGTTGCCATGTGTCACAGTGGATGACGTGGACAGGTAGCTCCTGCCAAGTTGCTATGCGTTACTATAGGCTACGGTGGATTGAAATAGCCGTTTACGGTTGTCATGGTACTGTGAGTTGGTGTACTTGGAGAAAGTGGGCAGATGACTGTTGCCATGGTGCTACGTGTAATACAATGGTAATAATGGCAGGACGGAGAGCGCAATAGCTAAGTGATTACGCTTAGCGTCAGCAATTGTCAACATTTCAGCAGATCTGACACATATCAGTAGTGCCAATGATGTCACGAGAGAGAATATTATCAGATAGGGGGATTATAAGCACTTCTTGTCATTTTATGGGCGAATTCCGTTTCCGTATATGGCAATGCTGCACTCTGTCGGCCGAGCCATTCGAAGTCACCCACGCGTAGACACGGACTTTTTAAGGGTTTCTACGGAATTCGGCTCCTAAATGAAACTCCTGATCAGCCCCCAGTGTCCCACAATCTGTGGCTATATCGAAAGTATATGGCGAGCAGCGTATTCAATATACATACAGATTATTGCGATGAATGCACTTTGATCGACCGACGTACGGGTGATTCAGCCTTTAGCTGCTTGCAACAGGATATGGGATGCTTCCGTGCACAAAGCCTAGCCATAGAGGTACTATATAATATATATATATATATCCTATATATATGTCTTTGTTACTATGTACTTGATAGCGGTGCTGGTTCATTTCTCAAAATGTGCGCATTTAATCTACTCGACTACATGAATGTCGATGTAAGTTGCATTTTGCTTATACAATATATACATAAGCTGTTAATGTTGGTCGTATACGATACATGAAATATGGCGCCAAGAGGAAATGCCACGTGTTTAATGCTGTGAGTCATCCCATGCGTGGTAAATTGAATAAAACACATCATTTTTTGCCTATATTTGTACATTTACTCAAATAAAGATTATGACATACATGTATTGTGATTGCAAAAGTGCGCGAAATAAAGCAGGAGTGAATCCAGGCTTGCAGTGTAGGAGGCAAAGCCTGTTTTTACGCCGATGATACATAGTAGCGATAGCGAAATGCAATTTATCAGGGGTTAGCGACTTTGACATAAATCGATTGCCCATATGTAACTGGCGCCCGATATTTTCTTGAAATTCATTGGCGGCGGAACATATAATATAATAGGGGGGAGGGGTGCTGTTGCGTATTTCCCTTAACTTGTAAATAGTGTATCCAGGGGCTCAGGGTGAAAGGTCTTCACAATCAATTGTCCATACCATAGAGTACTCAAACAGGGTTTGAGGATTTTAATTTAGGGCCTACAAAACTGCAAGATTCGTGCTTTGTCTGATACCCGATGGCCGTTTAAATGGGATAGTCATATCATAACGTCCCCAAGCTACTGGTTCGTGGGGCCATATGACGAAAAATAGGGGGTAGCTCCGTAAATCTTAGAAGGAGTCCCATTTGAACAATCGAGGCCGTTCAATTCCAAACTTGGGACCGGGGGAGATCTCTGAACAAAATTGATTGCGACCGGGCTTCCACCAAATTTTTGACGACCGGGGTGGAGCCGGGCTGAGAAAACTTGCGACCGGGAGGGTCCACGTAGCCTCAGATGGTGTTCTTTCCCCCCAAAAACGGATGGGCGTGGGCGGGGGGGGTCCGGACCCCCTGGACACCCCCCTGGATCCGCCCTGTGGCAAGTCCAATCAGCCGGTGCGTGGGTCGAACCCCAACTGTGCAGATATCCATTTTAAAGTTCCCATGTCTTTCTTCAGGTTATTCACTCAAACATGGCTGCACTCGACTATGATCCTTAATACCCGTTTTTGCGACATGATCTATACATGGAGAGAAAACGCCCCACGTAAACCAACCTAAACTAATCCACCCACCCAGCTCCACAACAGCCTCTCATACCGATCCCAGCCAGACGCGGCCTAGACCTCATTATCTACATCCTCGCCGGCCGTCTTCGTACGAGTAAACAGTACGTTACGTGCCACTGCGTGATAAACGGTATATTATCGCCCATTATTACGTCGCTGTCTCATGTATGTCAAGAGCATTTCTTTCTCAATCATGGTCGTCACTCGATAAGATTACCCAACGTCTAACTCATAGATAGAAATAGATAGACATAGATAGCGCCTTAGTGTATTGGCTCCATATGCTTAGGACTGCAGAACATGATAGCATTACCCGATGTCAAGCTGCTATTTTGAGACACATGGGGGTTCGTCCACCCCAAGATCATGATGAACTATAGACGGCAAACCCGAGATGCGGTTGATATTTTTTTGTCGGTTTAGGAACCTTCTTTGGCCATGGTTCCATCTGTAAATTCAGCAAGAGAGTTTTTTTGAGAATAGGGTTGGCTCCGTACGTAGAGCACATGCAATGGTAGTTTGACCCAAGTGTGACGTCGTACTGCACCGGAAACTCCAGGAATAGAGCTTGCCTCGAAATATATTGGGGGGGGTGGGTGATATGACTTAATTTAACACTACGATTACCCCGCCCCCCCCCTTGTTACTCTTTGTCCGCTAATAGTCACATCTGTGTTTCGGCACTTTTCGAGATATAGGATCATCATGTCGCATGCATGAATATCATATTAAAAAGTGTTCTTAAGTTTTTCTTATCTTTAATTCCGACTTGCGTTCTTCAATATGTATTCACTTGTGCTACGCCACGGCCGGCATAGTGATGTGAGCAAGGTGCAGCGGCCTCAATGTTCTAGAAACAATCCCCCTGTAGCCAGATCCCTGTAGCTGTGGTTTCGCAGCGAGGCATAACGTCGCCCCACGTCATTCTTTACCGCTAGACGGAGCTAGTGACCGAGCAAACTTGCCAGAGGTCACGTAGTGGAGTACTACCGCACCGGAAGCCCATGCAACACAGCAGGAATGAGTGGCGACTGCACATGCGCGGCCTGCGATGGGAGAAGCCGCTAGGTGGCGCCTGTGTGTGCGCTCTGAGCCGTCTCAGCTCGGCTAGAAGCCCAAGACTTCAGACGGACGCTTTTTTCCCTATCGCCTCTCGCCTCTCGCCTCTCCCTTCGCCTGGCCATTTTTAGCCTTCTGCGCGGTCAGAACGAGGCTTCGCCAGCAGATCCTGGAGAGGGTGGATGTCGATGAGCTTAGTGGTCGGGAGCGCTGTGGCTAGTAGGGGCGGGAGCGGGGCGGGGCCGGAGATATAAATGTGTATGCGGCATGGCGGGAGGGAGGGTGGGGGGGGGGGGTTGCAGTAAAGTTGCTGGAAGGTTAGGCTCTACTCACTCCGCATTATGGGCGGTAGAGAAAAACAGAATACCAAGAATATCAAGGGCTTGACTCTGCATATAACCCATAACGCAACGGGAAAACAGAATGGGAAAACCAGCGATGAATACATAATACCAGTGGCCGTGTGCGATCAATCCGCAACTTAAGTTTGAACTAACTGGACCGGGAATGCCTTCATAACGACGCGATCAATCATATCTGCTGAATTCCTCGCCGTCTCAATTATTTTATTTATTTTACACAATTAATTTTCCATATCCGTCTGTGGAGTGTGTTGCAGTCTCCATAAGCCTACACCCCTCGGACCACCATTGTGGTCGTGGTTACCCCATCAGTCGGTAACAGTAGCTGAAGTAGGCCACGGCGGCCCGCTGCTGCTACTGCGGCAGATGATAAGAAGGCTAGGGTAGGGGAGGAAGGCGCCTATACTGACTGGTGTCTGCAACATAGCAGGCTCAGTGAGCGGCAACTCTTTGCCGAACTCGAACTTGAGGCTCACTGTATGCAAACTTCCAGCGATTGGAGAAGTGCATGGTACCCGTGAGGGTTGTATTCTGGGATCGAGGTGGAGGTGGTGGTGATGGTGGGGGATGGGGGAGGGTGAGGTGGATGTGGCGGTGGAAGAGGGGGGAAGGGGAGAGAGAGTAGAGGGAGAGGAGGAGGGGGCGGGGGTGGTATTTAATGTTATAACCTTGGAGCCGTAGCAGCCGGATCTGCAAACCGGGAATCCCTCACTGTAGACGACTATTCGGGCTGTTTACGAACCTGCAAGTACATTCGGCTGGTCGCAGGCAGTAAGCAGCGCCGTGGCGTGGTGGTGTGGGGCGGGGGGGGGGGGGGGGCTGCGTGAGGGAGGTTGGGGGGGGGGGCTGCGTGAGGGAGGTGGGGGGGGTGTATGAGTCTCAAGGCGGTGTATATAGGCTATAAGCACTGATGATTGAGAGTTGCTTTGCTAATGCGTTCTCTATGCACACATGTGTTAGCCTAGCCGGCTGCCTCTGTAGATCTAACACTGGGCGCCCCATACCTCCCTCACCTCCCACCCCCCACTCTCCTGCCAGCCGCATCATACCTCAGCAACGCCGCCACATCGCAAACAACATTACCCTACCGTACCCCTTACAAGACTGACAACATAACAGCCACCCCACCCACCCCACCAGTCCCCCATCTTCCTTCTCATATGGCCAGACCCCCCCCCCCCCTCCCTCCCCCGCTATACATAAACTCTTTATAGTCCCAATACCGACTGGGTCACCTCCCGTGAACACGTCCTACCCGCAGTAGCAACGAAGAGTTAACGACGGCGATTGTTCCACCGCACCCACCAGCCCACCAGCCGTTTCGCCGCTCTCCTGTCACTCCTTTTCGCCAGGTGGCAGCAGGTACCCCGTGTCGCTGCCTTCTCCGAGGACCCGTCCGACCCTCGCGCCTCGCAACGCCCTGGGAGGGGCTTCCTGACTGACCCTGCCTCTTCTATACCGCACCCTGAGGCCACCCCGAGTCAGACCTCCACCCTCCTGACAACACACAGCCACCAGGCAGCCAACCCGTCGACATCCATTCAGCCTCCTTGGATTAACAGGCTTCTGAGTGCGGTGAGTCCCCCGAAAGTGTTTCACCCATGTATCTTTAGCCTTCTATCCATCTATCTATTAATCCATCTATATATCTATGCATCCGGATATTATTTACGTCTTTTCATGTAGTACGCTGACGCTGTAGGTTCTCCGGTTTGAGCGATTTCGTGTCATGGAAATTGGGTTTTTATCTGTAGTTGCAACAGTACGAATGTATCGTGAGACAGCTTCGTTAGTTACGAACGGGTCTAAAAAAGTGTTTGAACTCTTCCAAGGTTATCTGAGACCCTCGTGCCTTGTACGTTCTGACAAGCGAAACTCGAGCGCCTGTGGTTCTTGGCAAACAATGGCAGCTTTCCAGCTGCAGCGAAAGGCAACTACTAGCGGCCCCTAGCGGTTTGCTGGCGGTATCCTGGTGCTGCTGGCTTTAAACCCTCTGAAGACGCCAGCTGTGTATTTATACATACGCAGCCTCCCACACAGGTCATCTGGCAGTTCTCACCACTCGCCCCGGGTTCGCTGTTTACGCCACCCGCATATCGCCACACCTATATCTATGATAATATTGACCAATGGAAACAATTACACCCCTTACATGGAACATAATAACCATACGGTGAACAGTTTTGCGGGCTGAGTGACCTTTCTTTGACGGGATAGATGGATGGATGGATCATACACTTTTGGTAGCTTTGTAAGCTAGCTGAGTCTTGTACGCCATACGAATAGGGTTCAATGGTCTACCATGGCTGCTCATTTAACTTCTGTTTGCTCTGTGATTCCACCTGCCACTTGGCCTAGTTTTACCTTCACACACCAACTTATACATGGAACGCGACTGTTACTGTTTCTATGGAAGTTGCTATATCAACATGACGTCACAACGTGAAGATCCGTTTACCTTTGTGTATACCTTTGCTTCTATAGAGTACCAGTACTGGGAATCTATATTGGTGACATCAGTACACTTAGCTGATATAATTTTTTTTATTCCACCACCTCCCTTTATACGCTTTATCAGATTTCAAGTATTCAAGCCCGGGATAGGAGGAGTCCTAACATCTTACCCAGTCAAGTACAAAAAACTGTGCAAAATTAGGGCCCATCCAATTACCGTCTGAGAAAGTTGCATAAGGTTGACAAACTCTACTGTGAGAACAATTCTTTAGAATCGGCCCCTCTCCAGATTGAAAATTGAGCGGACCCATTGGCGTACCAACTGTCCTCCAATGTAGACCCATGCGGGTACGAGAATTGCATAATTTAGGACCCATTGGCGTACCAGAATGTACGAAAAAGACACCCTTTCCAGTGGCACGTCCCCAATAGTCTCTCTTACCTCTAGCTCTGTGTATTTACGGTGAATCATGCATCCGTGCGTCATCATCATGGCACAGCATTTCGGTTATAACTAAGACCACTATAGCGGATGAATGCGTTCAGCCATAATGGTGGGTTAGAATTTAAAGCATTCTTCCTTGTGATCGTCTAGTCTGCTGTCTTGCGTACGAAAAGCACACTACATGATATGTAGGACATTGTTGTCCGTGTTTCTTTCAATAAGTCCCCTCCGTTATTGTATTATTGTAGACCACCAATCGTTCTTGCGGTTTGTGTAATAAACCATCATGGAACATCCCACCGTACGCATAGCTAGCTCTGCCATGTTGTCACCGGCTGTAGCTCCACCACACGGGTAGCCTACGCACTAAATCCATCACCACTTTGGAGCTGTGCCCTGGGATATGTTTACGGTATTGTTCCAGAAGGTTTTATGTAGGCCTTGGGTATTTACACATGGGGCAGTTTGCCTGTACATACATCCATACCTCAAGGATAGCCGTAACCCCACAACGTTTAAAGACCCCATGGCAATTGGGCCCAATGGTTGTTTGCTTATCAGCACTGCTCTGTAGGCGTTTCTACTAAATCAATTAGCATGTAAATCTATTTTACGCAGGCCTGAAACGCTGCGAAAATAAATGCATTATGCATTATACGTCGTAGATTTTGATGAGAACATTAGACCTGACTGCTATGGGGTGCACAGTGAAGCAACAGAAAGATAAACATATAAGCTTGGCAGATTAATGTAATCATTTTGACGTCGAATAAATTCAAATATTTATTTTAGACGGTCCATTCGGAATAATGAAGATGTGAAGCTCAAAGTTCGAATTGAAATGAAACCTTGAAAGCGAATGATATAAGGAAGCTTACTGTTAATACGATTGCGCCCATGATAAAGTAGATTTTAATTTTCTGGATGCAGCTTCATTCACAGGCCATGTTGGCTGTCAAATGAAACTACCCACCGCAATCGAGTCTCAAAAGGGCGTTATTCGTTCCTGGTGTAAGCTTATTTACACAACGGACATTGTCTTGTGACAGGGTGGAATGGTCCATTGGCTTGGAATTATCAACTATTGCTCTGTGGTACACGTGGTGTGTGATTTACACGTGGTCATTTATGTGTGAATGGAGATGATGTTAGCATATGGCATACGTTTCTGGTGCAAAATGTTTAGGCCACAACACAGTGATATGATCAAGGTAATTCGATATTACTTCCAAATCTAATGGTGTATAATCCAACGAAATGATAATATTAGTGATAATATCTTTGAAAAGAAATGAAAAGTTATCATGTCGATCATATATAATTTCTTTGTTGGCAGGCTGTAAACGTCTATGTACATATGTGTACCACTATTTTCCTGTTACTGAATTTTCAACTAATTGACTGATGAAACACGCCAGTTTGAACATATATATTATGGCTTATAACTGTAGTATAGAATAGGTCGTGTGTATGTGGCACATTGGCCAACTCCACACACCACGTGTACCACAGTGCAACGTACACCACAGGGAATTACTATCCCCGAAGTAGCGTCTAGGGGATTAAATATAGCTTGTCGGACGCGGACTGGCTCGGCGCTGAAGCCTTCAGTGACCTTTGACCCATGGCCGCCTGCTGCGATCTCCGCCAGAGGTCGCGCTGTTGGTTTGGCGGTAAAAATAAACTTTGCCGGGTATATGTGACGTCACTGCGTTGATATGCCACTCACATTACATGGGATATGTATAAAATAGACTCAGATAGGTTACAGGGTCCCTCTGGTAAATATATCTGATACTCTTTATGAATGAATGGAGATGGTGTTAGCATATGGCATATGGCATACCTGGGGTGGAGTGTTATTGTAACACTCAATCGTATGACCATGTTTCTGCCCTCTATAAGGTGACACATAATTTCGATACAACACTAGTTATATACCTAGCGTTTACCATATTCACTGAGCCAAACTCGATGCTGTAGTTTCCGCAAAACCGACTGTAGTTCATATTTGAAATAAATGCTTTATTGCATATTATCAATATGTAAAATTGAATAATATCACATGCTGTAGTCGCTGATAATCGGGCAGGATTTGTTTATTGCGTTTGATTGTTTTATTTGCTTACGCTATTGCTGCAGCTGTAATACTGAAGTAATAGTAATAACATAACGCCCCAAGAATAATACTAATTCTGCCTTCTGAACAAAGGAAAAAAAATCTTCTCATTAACCAGATGAAATTGAATTCTAGGCGCATGCTTGGGTAAAGATGTAATATTTCACTTCAGTCAGTTATCTATACTATACATATTGGTTAGATATAGTTTGTAAAGAGGCTTTTTAGACCTAAAGATTTCGTCAAATGTATGCATCTGTTTAACTGAGAATACAATAGTTGCAAGTACACAATATAAGGGCCCCATAGGGGCTTTTTCGACACAGCGACACAGCGATTTTTTAAATCGACAACGCGACATTGGGGTTGCCTTAGAATCGACATGCGACATAAGACTTAGCGACACGCGACATGGAACTTTTCTTAAAATCGACACGCGACATGGCTACCCCCACTCAGGGGCCCTAATATAGTAGTGTTAAGAGTATATTTGCTTTCCCTGTTCGCAATTAATCTTTATTTTAACAAGCGACTGGCGTGTTATATAAACAGTGGGACCTTCGGATGTGTATGTGTAACATCGCCAGCTTGATTATCTAGGTTACAACAATTTCCCGCTAAAAACTACACATTCTGAAGCCACGTCCAGCGATGGCACATCACCTTGAGCTCACCTTGAGCTTAATAATGCCTACATCTATCCCGCCTTCTCCTCCAGTAACGACAGGAATGTCTTGCCAGACGTGCCCGAAGGGTAAGCGGGTGGAGTCCTCGCGCTCGTTTCAGATTTGACGGGCCGTGTGTTCAAACGTCGTCAGTCCTATTCGTGTTAAGCTTCAGCCCCAGGAGAGAGGGGATCCAGGAGAGGTTAGCGATGATCGGGCGTCCGTTAAAACAGCCCACCTGTCTGGGCACTCCACGGATGGGGCAACCCAAGTGTGGCAGTGTGTGGTGGAATGGGGAGGAGGGGGGGGGGGGTGCGGCCGGAGGACCAGGCGGTGGCTTCATCTCTCTTTTTTCGGATATTATGGCGGTTGATTGGTGGACGCGAGGGAGGGGGGGGGGGGGGGTGGCAGCGTTGAGTGGGAAAAGGTGGCGATGGGCTGGTCATGGCTGATGATGGCGGGGAGGGGGTGAGAGACGGTGGTGCATGTGGCAATGTAAGGCGACCATAAGAGGTGGAAGGGAAGGCGGGGGGGGGATGGGGGGGGGGGGGGTGATAGGTTGTTAGGAGCGGTGAGGAAGGAAAGCGGGGTTGAAGGGGACATAAGGTGGAACTCTTGTCAATATAAGTGCTGGAAGGAAAAGAAATACAGATGTGGCCCAAGTTTCAAAGCAGTTCGCGCGGGGGGTCAAGCAGTGCAGATGGCTCGCAGTCTCCCTCATTCGTTGATTAGCAGGTAAAAAAGGTTTCTGCAGTTTCTATCCAGGGTCGTGATTACATGTGGGCCCACCGTGAAATGTATGGAGAGATATTTTTCAGATGAGTGGCAGAGGTATCGGATGAGATCGAAGCTAATCTGGTAGAAAGCGGAATTCCTGGAAATGAATAACCGGAACGCTGCCTCTGGTATTCACTGGTATTTACTTGTTTTCACTGGGGTTCACTGGTATTCATTAGAATAAATCCAAATATTAAGTTGGCTGCAGTTCCGGCACCCGTGTAAACGCCAGTAAACAACACATACATGTATGTCCATTGACTTCACATGTAGAAACGTTCGTTGAACTTTAAACTGTTGAAGTAATTGATCCTCGTTCGTGTGACCTTTCATCGTATGCGATAATAATGTTTGACTGTTTAGATATTTTTGTGTTGCGGTAAGTGCCAATCAGTGTCTCACCATTCTTTAGGCCTGATGGGATTGTCAGACATCTCCGATATTGCGTAACGAATGGCTAATGGAGTCACGCATTCAGTGTGAATACCATTTGTGGCATGGTAACCATATGCGGCAAGTTTTACCATCTGCCTGACGGCCCAGGGTTTGCTAAATGGTTTAGTGATTATAACAGATGTAGCGCGGAAAGTATGAACAATAAAGTAGCAGTTTTAGTACGACTCCAGTCATCACCCATCTCCTGACTCATGGGAGCCGACCTTTACCCACCTCCTCCCCCCCATCCCATACCCCTCTCAGTCGTCTGGGAACGAAAAGTATTCCTGTGTGCTGAGCCCAAAATAGACAAATTTCTTTCTACACTGATTTCAGAATAGGAAAACCGCAAAGGCAAAATTACCCGATGTTTACTTTATCGAAAAAAAAACACATCTCACACTTCATTTCAAATTCTTCAAACCGGCAGAATAAATGCGTGGGTTTGCCAAGACTCTGGTTTGTGTAGGACTTAAAGTAATGCGCGGCGACTTCAGGCCGCCAGACCATCCTTCGTACATTCCATTGGAATTAGTCAGAAAATCAACTGCCATTCAATTGTATAGGAAGAAAGGCCATGAGAAGAATCCTTTTCATGCAGAGAAGGCCCAAATATTTAGAGTCGAACGCCACTGAATAAACTATTGGCGGGTTATGTTCATCGCCCCATAGCAACAGTTTCTAAGTGCTGTGGGTTTAAGGTCTTGGTGATTCAAGAAACCGCTACGATAAGCAGAAATATAATTTAAAAGAAAATTGGTGTTTTACGCCGCACTGTGCACATAGAGGCTAAATTTGGGTCAAGACTCAACCAGAAACAATAAAGTCAGGATTGGCGTGGATAAAATATTATCTTACTGGCGATATTCCTCGGTACGTTAAGCTTTTGCCCGTTCGATAAACCGCATAAAAGTATTAGAACAACATCTAAAGGTTAACCCCGCCTGTTATTTACCAGTTCAGCTATACTCTGTTTAGTGGTCTCTGTTAAAAGGTTTTTGGCTACGAGGCATCACCGGGCGTTTCTCACTATTCCCTAACAGTGGCGGGGCCCAGGTTAACGCTACGCCCTCTCTTTGAAGCCGGGTTCTAAATAGCATTAAAAACTCATCCGCGTTGTTTTTTTTGTTACTTTCCAAAGATATTATATAGTTTTCCAAAGGTGCGTGTTTTCCTGTCGGAAAATCCTCCAATCACAACAGGCTTCCTATCTTGGGTCTGATGTTCCGAAAGTAAAACTCGATTCATGTCTAGTAGTTTGGCTATTAGCTGCCTGTGTTTTTTTTGCTGCTGATTACTGTACGGGCGACGTCAGAAGGGCGTCGCATCGTGCTTACCTAGCCACTTGTGGCCTCATATACTGAAGATGTGCCAGGCAGGCGCACGCCTTCCGCCGTTTGTATTATGGAGCATGTTTCATCCAATCATCCTATATCGTCCCGGGAGGTTCCTTGTGTGCACAAAAATGGTCTAAAACTCCCCAGTGATTTGATTTCATTTTTGCCGTCTGGTATTGTGGTATCGTGAGCTGACGATGTCTGTGTTTATGCCTGTGTATCGTGTGCTGATGGGTGGCATGTTCTCGCCACCAGTAGTAGTATTTGCAGGTTGCTCTACCGTCTGTTTAGACGGTGAGGTCAAAACACCTCGCGATGCGTGATATCCGTTGATGCCATGTGTTGGTATTGTCTGTCTATGCCATATGCTGATATTGTCTGTTGGTGCCATGTGCTGATATTGTCTGTTGATGCCATGCGCTGATATTGCCTGTTTATGCCATGTGCTGATATTGTCTGTTGGTGCCATGTGCTGATATTACCTCTTGATGCCATGTGCTGAGATTGTCTGTTAACGCCATATGCTGATATTGTCTGTTGACGCCATGTGCTGGTGTCATGACATTGTATCGTGGGCTAATATTGCACCCCGATGTTCCAGTGTTGATAGGTCCTGATATTCCTGATATCGCGAGCTGATATGGTTTGCTGATATGGCGCCCTGCTACGAATTGATGTTACTCGAGTGCCACATGCTGTGACACCCATCTCCATGAGTGTGTGCATAGGTAGGGTCCTGCATCACGCAAAAACATCACAGGCTTGCAACATTCCTCAAGTGTGCATGGCATCTGATGCCTAACACCAAGTTTTATTGGTCGGTCTCGACCGCGATAGCAGCAGGCAATGATTGCACCCACAAATGATAACTGACAAAACGCGGTTACTCATACATCAAACTGAGTTACTACGATAACAAAGTCTGCAGTCTAAAGTCTCGCGGCCAGTCGCACTCGGCGATATGGACCGCCGCGCGATTCTAATGAGACTCGACGGGACTTAGCTCCCTGTGTTCTCCCGATGGTAGCATCGCTTTCATCTGCTAACAAACATGACTGGCTTCACCACCTTGTGCCTTGTTCGCCACCACATCGAGGCTGGTCTCTTTGTGAGATTGATATCCCGGCAAGTCCGTGACGTTCACCGATCATTACTCAAGTACAGCGGAAATGGCATGTCAACCGGCTGTCTATCAATTACTTTGTTTTGATTATGCTTACATTATATATATAATTATTATATATATTATATATATAATTATTATATATATTATATATATAATTATTGTATATATAATATATATAATTATAATATATATTATACATATAATTATTATATATATTATATATAAGTATTATATATAGTATATGTGTAAGTATTCTTTATTATCATTAATTTTATTAATTTAAATATATTTTTTCCTTCCGCTCCCCACACTCATTGCCCATGGTGGTCGGCGTCCCGAGCCTCCCCTCGCCACTTCAGTGTGTTTTGCCAAAGAGTCTGTACTTTTGCTGTTGTTTAGCGTACGTGACATATCCCTTTACTTTGATGTATAAAAGTTATCAATGATGGATCCAGGATATTCGAAAAACGATGCTGACGGTGTGCAAGGGGGTGGGGGGTTGGGGGGGGGGAGGGGGTGCACTACCGAAGGAGTCAAACGAGTTTGCAGTACCATTGCCACTAAACACCCACCAAATTGTATTATTAATAATTTAATTTTAATTTGCCGAACTAGACACTCCTACTGGACAGAGAATAGGTTCTCTTAGATTTTCTATGCTAGGCGAAATAAATGAATATTTTTTGTCTTAAAATCAAAGGTCAATTAACGAACTTGTTAATCATAAGCAAACGTTTCGAACTTGCATATGACATTATACATGGGACCAATAATTTATTTTTAATTTAAAAGTTAAAATCTTCCTGTGTCATAGACAAGAAGCACTCTTAAATGCAATTGGCCTGATTATGTAACGCCACTTTATATTTTCTTCGGAATTGAGTCGTTAAGAATTCATGGGTTCCGAATGGTACACATGGCGTTACACATGAATGAGTTAGAACGAGAGAATACTGGCGGGGGTCGTGAGATGATGAGAGAGGGGTGGGGGGGGGGGAGGACTGGGAGGTGCAGGGGAGGGCGAAGGGGCATGGGGATGGAACAGAGGGGGGGGGGGGGGGCTCACGCGTTTACAATCCTCTCTGGCGATATCCAGGTGTGAACGGCGTTAACACCCGGATGGGACGTCACGGTCCACTCCAGAGAATGGCAATCCAGGGGAGATCCAGGGAGATTGGGATTCCAGAGTTGTATCCGTGAGATACCAGCATCATCCCCTCACCCCCCCCCCCCGCCTCCCCCCACTCCCACCACCACCCTTTTGCACCTTAGCATTACGACTCTTAACTCACGCAATAATGTTTGTTTTCCGTCACAGGTGAGACATCACTGGATAATAAACATATAATCTCAAGTTATAGTTGGCTGGTCGTGGGAATTTTGAGATTCATTTTCTCAATGTAACCCCCCTCCCCCTCACCACTCGCTCCCGCCCTTCTGCCTCCCGCATTCGCCCTCGCCGGCCATCGCCGTATGCCAGTAACCCCCCCGCCCCCTCCCTCCCCCCAGACCCCCTCCATCCTCAATCTCCACTGATCCCCTACCCCCCTACCCCCTATCTCCATGGGCCGCGGTGTCAGTTAAAAGTTACTAGAGACTTACGGCTCGAGAAGAAGACCTAGACCCCCCCCCCATCCCTCCGCCCCCCCCCCACCTGATACGATAGGAGAGAGACTAATTACGTCTGCTCGGAGCTCGTCTCGCCAATAAAAGCTGCCCACTCCTCAGGCCCGCCATACCGGTCCGAGGGCCCGAGACACCGCCAGCCAGGGCCTGCTCGGGTTGTCTTGGCGTTACGGGGGCCGTTCGCCGCCACTGGGGCCCCGGGGTGCGGGTGGAGGGGGGGATGAGGAGGGGGGAGGGATGGGTGGCAGGTAGGGGAGGGGGTATGACTACTCAGCTGCCACGGCTGATTTCCTTTTGCCCTCCTCCTCCCCTCCCCATCTCTTTCTCCTCGACGTACGAAGGAGGTTTTACTCACCTCCCTCACTTACCGCCCCCCCCATCCAATCGGCTCTCGGCCGGATGATATGAAGGCCCTAGTAGGTCCAGGATGGGGTTGGGGGTGGGGGTGAGGGACGATCCGGGTCCCCCAGGGCCAAGAAATTAAAGAAAAAGTCACTTTTGAAGCCGCAGCTGCTGCGGCGGCTTTCGTGGTGCCGCGGAGTGACTGCTACAAGACCAGAAGCGGGACTCTCTTTCTCTCTCCGTGGAAGACAATCACCCACACACACACACAGTGACTGCCCTGACACCCGTCTCTCCGGCCGCTGGTGATCCGCCCGGGAATTAAAGGCCAGCCTGGTGAAGAATGAACGAAGGGAAAAGACCAGCCATAAACTACGGGTAGCCATTACCCACAACAACGGATCTATTAACCACAACAACAACAGCAGCAACAAAAAAATAGCAAAATTTACTGTATGTCGTCATCATCTTCATTATAACTGTAGGAGACAGCCATAGTGGTGGTGGCCTGCTTACCTATACCACTCCGGTTCGTGGGTGGATAGTGACCAGGAGGGTCGCTTTCGTCTGGATCGACCCTCCACCAGGGTGGCCAGCCGGTCGCCACACCTGGTTCCGGGCTTCTGGATATACATATCAGAGATCGGACGTCGGTGGCAGAGGAATCGACGCGGGTGCTTGGCCTCTCAGACAGACAGACCGACCGTCCGTCAGCCAGTCAGTCAGCCACCCCGTGGCGGTCTATCTGCGGCACAACGAGAGTCGCTCCTCTCCGTGGGAAGGTGCTAATTATTTCGCTCTGTCGCCAGATCTACTATAATAACTCCGCCTTGCAAGGACAATCGCGGAGGCGTAGATCCCATAAAAAAGGGGGACCGAGAGAGAGAGAGAGAGAGGCATTTGGGAGTCGCTGTGTGAGGCTAATTAGAACCGATGCTGTTGGATCTATCGCTGCGGTGGGGATACGCTGATCGGAGGAACAGGGGGGCCTCACCCCCTAAGATGGTTCGGCGTGTGATGGATGGCTGGGCTGAGCGCTATCAGCACAGTGACCACCACACCGACAGGGTTGTGCAGCACAAGATGGACTTTGAGGATTTTACCGGCACTGATTACCCAGGTAAACGTCGGTAGATTTATCCAGGTAACAGTGACATAAACTTACCATGGTAAGTAACATTGACATATACCTACCATGGTAATTAACATTGACATAAACTTACCATGGTAATTAACATTCACGCAACTTACCATGGTAATTAACATTCACGCAACTTACCATGGTAATTAACCTTCACGCAACTTACCATGGTAATTAACCTTCACGCAACTTACCATGGTAATTAACCTTCACGCAACTTACCATGGTAACGTTGACACAAGTTACCACGATAATATTTACGCAAATTACCATGGCAACATAGACGCAAATTACCATGGTAACGTTTCCACAGGTTATTCAGGAAACGTTATAACAAATTACCCATTGAAGACCCTATGTATTCTTATATAAGATATGCCATTTCCTGTTAATATCAATCTTTATGGCTTTAAGTCCTGTTATGTCTACGACTTGATGTACACCTCAAGTGTTGCCACCTCAGGTCACAAAACACATTACATTACATACGTATCCAGCTTCATGACTTCTGTCATCATAAGCAATCGTAAACGCGTTGACGGGCTTTCCACCCCACATATCATCGCACCGGCTGATGGCACCTTGACGACCATACACCACCGCTTGATGGCACTGCGCAAGCTAAATCAACCCCGCCGTCTGCATGGCTAGAACCCACATCAAGATCTTAAAGTTATGTATGGAAGGCTATGTGTATCATAATTCATCAAAAACAAGTTTTCTGCTGAGAAACGTCCATCTTAGAGAAAGGAAAGCGAGGCCTACAGCTGTAGGAATGAGGCGAAGAAGAACAGTAATCTGAAGCAATCCTTGCAGTCTATTTTGACCCTTAACAGCGATGCACAGGGAAGTGAGAGATGACGGGAAGCCACAAAGCTGTCATTGGGTTCTAAAACGTCAGTAAGAAACTTACAGAGAAGAGGAGCGGGAAAAAACGCGTGCGAAAAAAAGTGCGAAAAAAGAGAGGGAGAGATTGTGTCGGGTCTTGGAGTAGCTTACAAGCGCACGGATAAAGTAGTATTTCACTCCGACGAACCTTGTAAAAATGTATGTAGTTTTTTTTAGCGGCGCGCAACACTGCCGAAGTTTTTTGCTGGGCTAAGCCAGTCAGATTTGTTCAGCGTTTGACCTTGGCGTTGACATCCCCCGTGAGGTACATATCGTGATGCGACCACAACACGTCCCATGTTCCTATGGACAGGACCAGTATACACACATACATAACATACATGGAGCTGCAGATGCCATACCATACCAGCTTCGTAGCCTTACATATAAACTGCATATATATACAGAGACTACCGCGACTCCCCTTCGAAATGTCCAAGGTTATCTGGCAGGTGTTGTGGCAGCTGGGCATCAGTGATAATTGCGAGCCTTGTAGACCTGTATGCATGTAGCCTTGGGGGGATACTGGGCCGTATGTATACCAGCCCATCTCGGTGATGCCAGGACCACCCCTGTCTGGGATACTTGACGCTCCACAAGTTGCTGGCTTATCCACGGCGGCTATAGAGAGAGGTTGGTGAGAGGACGTCACAGGTTGGGACGCTGGTTGGAGCACGACCTTTTGGCTGTTGTGTTGTCGGGGGAAGTGGAGTTGTTTTCTCGGCGAGCTTTCCGTTCTCGACTCCATAAGCGTCAAGGCTGAGATTTGTTATTGCTCGAGGGTTTCGGTAGGAAGCGGGAAGCGGCATGGAGAGGGGGAGTGGGGAGAGGGGGAGGGGTGGGGGAGGGGGAGGGGCACAGACCGGTGCCCGGAACGGGATGGTGCGAGTAAAAGAGGTGAGGGTTGAGAGGGAATATTAGGGAGGGGTCGGAGGTCGGGCCTCTCGACACAACAGCAACTGGCCCACTTCATGGCCACGTGGTATGCTTTAAAAAACGAGGATTCATGACATTTACAGTTAATTGATTAATATATATGTCGATTTCGTAAATAGCTATGGTAAAGTTAATTTGCGTAGTCGGAAGCCTTATGACCATTTTGGATATGATCACACGCTTACGCCTTAATTGTCTAGTTATATATTTATACAATTAGGACATAAATGTGCCATTTGTGTATTTGTAATTCCTTCATTGGTTATTTAGTGTCTCGTTTTGTCACACCCATCTCGTGTCATAATACATCACCTCTTTATGACGTCACTGCACTTGATGACCTATCGGTGTCACTGTGCCACTGTTATTAGAACTACATCTATTGAATATGTTCTGCCCATTCTTTACGCATTGAAAGAATGAGAGGGCGAACTCACAGGAGTTTCCGCCTTTGCAACTGTAGAGGGTCCAGGGGTGTGAGACAACTCACAAAATAAATAAGAAATGGACCTGGCAGTGACTAGTTAATTCAGTTTATTCTGGAAGAAGGCAGCGCAGGATCACAAAATTACAATAACCAGTTATATAATAACCAAGGCCATTGCCATCATTAACCCTGTGATCATAAATTACGTTATTCGTATTCACAGCTCCTATAAGCAAGTAAGCATTTTATGTGACACTGCATGTAATTTTGCGTTTACTCCAACATAGGCTCCAACATAATACCTATAGGGATAAACAATCTATCATTCATGATTCATTTGACACTACGTACGTGAGACACCACGTATGTAAGCTTACTGGCCAAATGGCTTTAATAAGAGAGCACATTAAACACCTTTAAACCACTATGCAATTACTACTGAAAGACACATAGAGGGGGGAAATAAGCATACCTGGAAGAAGGCAGGGCCTCCACCACAGCTCCTCCATGGGAGTGGGGCGCAGTGGATGCGACCCCCCCCCCCGAAAGACTGACAGCAAAGAGGGCACAAACCTCGACAGGGGCTTAAATACTAGAGTCTACGCCTCCTACAGTGATCTACAAAGCAAGGTCAAGGACGCTCAACATTTCTGGCAGACGACATGTGCGCGATCCAAAACAAAACCCAGCACAACTGTCAGATTATTATCTGACAGTTTGAAAGCTAAACTGCAACAAACTGTCAGGAAACTGGAAATTTTGCTGATACCAAGGTATGAAAACGTATAAAGTAGACCTAGGAATATGCAGTCCCGATTCTCTAAATCTCAAGAGATAAATATGAAAACTAAATTCAAGTGACAACTGTCAAAATAAGTTTTTTTGTACTATGGGCCGATGGCTTTTCAGTATAATAAAGTTAAGTCTCACTTAATATAAAAAATATCAAACAGTGGATAAAACGCCAAACAACTTTAGCGAATATTATACTTCTGTGGTTAATCGCTTACATTACAATGCAAAATAGAAGACGAGAAGACATATTTTACGCATTCCATAGCTTCAACTTTGAATTGTGAGACCGAGGAAAGTGACGTCACCGATTACAAACCTATGTGCCTTTACCTTGAGATCCGTATCATTGATTGGTTTGTCTGTCATTCATTGGTCTGTCTGTATCATTGATTGGTCTGTCTGAAGCACTGATTGGTCTGTCTGTATCCATGATTGGTCCGTCTAACATTGATTGGTCTATCTGTATCATTGATTGGTCTGTTACATTGGTTGGTTTGTCTGTATCACTGATTGTTCTGTCTGTATCGTTGATTGGTCTGTCTTTCACTGATTGATCTGTCTGTATCACTGATTGGTCTGTCTGTCTGTATCACTGAATGACCTGCCTGTATCACTGATTGTTCTGTATGGTTCACTGATTGGTGTATCTTTATCACTAATGGGTCGGTCTGTATCACTGATTGGTCTGTCTGTATCATGGATTGGTCTGTCTGTATCATTGATTGGTCTGTCTGTGTCATTGATTGGTCTGTCTGTAACATTGATTGGTCTGTCTGTATCACTGAATGGTCTGTCTGTATCATTGATTGGTTTGTCTGTATCACTGATTGGTCTGTCTGTATCACTAAATGGCCTGTCTGTATCACTGAATGGTCTGTCTGTATCATTGATTGGTCTGTCTGTATCACTTATTAGTCTGTCTATGTCGCTGATTGGTCTATTTGTATCACTAATGGGTCGGTCTGTATCACTTATTGGTCGATCTGTATCACTGATTGGTCTCTATGTGTCATTGATTGGTCTATATGTATCACTGATTGGTCGGTCTGTATCACTAATGGGTCTGTCTGTATCACTGATTGGTCTGTCTGTGTAACTAATGGGTCTGTCTGTATCACTGATTGGTCTAGCTGTATAACTAATGGGTCTGTCTGTATCACTGATTGGTCGGTCTGTATCACTGCTTGGTCTGTCTGTATCACTGATTGGTGTGTCTGTATCACTGATTGGTCTGTCTGTATCACTGATTGGTCTATCTGTATAACTAATGGGTCGGTCTGTATCGCTGATTGGTATATCTGTATCACTAAGGGGTCGGTCTGTATCACTAGTGGATCTGTCTGTATCACTGATTGGTCTGTCTGTATCACTGATTGGTCTGTTTGCGTCACTGATTGATCGGGCTGTATCACTGATTGGTCTGTTTGCGTCACTGATTGGTCTGTCTGTGTCACTGATTAGTCTGTCTATGTCGCTGATTGGTCTATCTGTATCACTAATGGGTCTGTCTGTATCACTGATAGGTCGGTCTGTATCACTGATTGGTCTATCTGTATCACTGATTGGTCTATCTGTATAACTAATGGGTCGGTCTGTATCACTGATTGGTCTGTCTGTATCACTGATTGGTCTATCTGTATAACTAATGGGTCGGTCTGTATCACTGATTGGTCGGTCTGTATCCTTGGCGGGTCTGATGGTATGTTGCTTGATCATGAGTGCAAATTAAGATGTATAGGTGCGGTTGATAGATACCACTGCGCAGTGCCAGTCATGCAGCTTCATTCGCCTTCATCGGTTTCAGATCTGACAGATTGATTCATTTAGTATAGTCATCTAAACAATATTCGTCATATAAATAATTATTTCGCGGGGTGCACAGTCCATTTGTCGAATAACGGTGTCGCTGCATATTATGAAATGTTCGGTGTCGGAATGTAAATGCCAATGGTAGGTGACGACTGAAAAGAACACACGACAATTTCACAATTTACCCCTTCCTGATCCCTGTAGCTGCAAATATGCTCCAGAAACGCACAATGAAAGCATACCGTCTATGTCTTCCGCGATAACCATTCTGTATCACATTGCACTGCTGAAGGCGCCGGTGCAAATGTGCGTGCTCCTAGAGTAAAACGCTCATGCAAAATTGTGTCTGGGCTTTACCCTTAGCCCCCAAATCGCCGAACCATAATTCTGTACCCCGGCTTCAAACAATTTGGCGAACGTCTGGCAGCCACACCCTTTCAGGCTACGCTTTGCCATGATACCACCAAGTGCTCTTCTGGCAGACCCAGAGACTCGTGTCTGAGTTTTTACTAAATGGTAACCGCGAGGACTCTGATCCCCATCTGATAAATTGCTACCGTCTTTCTCATGGTTTCACTGATATCACCTTGCTACCTTACCTTTCTTTACAACTTATTATGCTATTTATCCACGCCTTTCCGGGCTTTAGCAATTTCGACTAAGCGCAAGCGGTATGGCGCGATGCAGCCTTACAGGTTGAAAGTGCCGTTAAAACAAATCAATCATTTGATAATGCAAAAGTAGTTATCGATGATAATATCAAGAGCTTATGGTGTCAAACCGTCTGACTTGCGCGCCTAGGGGTAGCTTCTCCAACTAACTTTTACTCTGTATTATAAATATTAATATAACCGTCAGTATAATTATTACGAACAACGGGAGTACCCATCAGACCCCGAGTAATAAGATGCAACCGTCATCCTGTAATTTGTTTCTGCGCAATATTATACAAACCAAATACTAAAACATATAATATAATAATATTATTATATGATTAAATTTGATATTAGTTAATTGCTATTGTTTCATACAATTACACGGTATCTATTTCCAGTGTCCCACTCACCCACTAGACAATCGACCAGCGAGGAAATGTTGCAGACTTCTTTCTATGAGTGAAATAAACAATTCTGTGGTTACGTCGCGTTCGCACAAATATTTTTCGCAGGCAGGACAAGGTTTTCATAAACTGTTTACATGACGAAGCGTAGGCCAGTTGGGGAGAAGTGAGGATGGGAGGGGGGGGGGGGGGGTGCCCGTTGATACTAGATCAGAACGCAGCAATGACTCAATGACTTCTCTTACATATAATGACAATGGCTTCCTGTGTTACATAGATATTTTATAATGGTGCACTCGGTATTTGCGATGATGATAACTCAATTCAACTGCCGCACTGGTAAATCTGATGAGGCTCATTATATTAGATTTGATGACACCGACCTGAGATCTGATGGTCCTCATTACATTAGATTGTATGCCACTGACATGAGATCTGATGGTGCTAATCACATTAGATTTGATGGCACCGACATGAGATCTGATGGTCCTCATTAATTTAGATTTGATGGCACCGACATGAGATCTGATGGTCCTCATTACATTAGATTTGATGGCACCGACATGAGATCTGATTATGCTCATTATGTTAGATTTGATGGCAGCGACATGAGATCTGATGGTGCTTATTAACTTAGATTTGATGGCACCGACATGAGATCTGACGGTGCTCATCACATTAGATTTAATGACACCGACATGAGATCTGATGGTGCTCATTACATTAGATTTAATGGCACCGACATGAGATCTGATGGTGCTCATTACATTAGATTTGATGGCCCCGACATGATATCGTTTGATGGCTCTTCACCTGTTGGTGCCATCAACACCTCAATGGTGTGACTTTGAAACCATGTTAGACCTCATCAAATCATATATTATTTAAGGAGCTGCACGTGTACTGTGTTAGATATACAGAAACGATGAATTTAGATAGAATTATTGCTAACATTACAGACTAACCACACCAGACAAGTAGGTCCCATTTGTGAGGTGTCATAGCGTCTAATTATGTGATCTGCCCATAAATTGATGGACATGAAACTCACTATTTACTATTTATTCGTACGTTGTTTATTTATTATTATCATCATATTTAATACAAAAACTCACAAACACACGAACAACACACGTATTTTGTAGCTGATATCTTCTTTCTTGTGACTGTGTCTGGACACTTTGAGCTTTAAGATGAATGGATGAGTTTCCATCTGTAGCTCAGTTGAGCTTCAGCCTGAGACCGACACAAACGGATTCCATCCTTAATAGGGCTATACAGTTCTCGCGATCGGGCCGCGAGATTTCAGTTTTGGGAACAAACAAACACACGTGCTCCATGTTGAAGTATATGCAGCTATAAGTCTTTCTAGGTTTAAAGCTTATGAGTACCATTTTAATAAACATGGCTATAGGAGGTGTACATTAAAATATTTTGGAGGCGATGAAACGCAGAACTTAGGGAATATACAAGGAAAAATCCGCCTTCAAAACACTCAAAAGCTAAAAATAGCGTTCTAAATTTAGCCGTGCACCCCGCGCTTTCGCGAATTCCCCAAACAGCGAGTCACGTCAAAGAGTTTAACGTGTCACCGTGGTAACAAAAATGGCGAGAGCAAGTGATCGACTTAACCATCCCACTGCCAAAATGTGCGGTGCATGGAGTAACAACACACTGATGCGCCGTAAAACCACATGGTAAATGTACAAAGAGACCAGTTGGATGTTTTCGTATCACTTTTGGATCACAGAAAACCAAGTTTCTTCATTCTTTGTAAGTTTTCTGTTCGAAGCGTTGCGCCAATGTTGTCACCGGGGTAAAACGTGCGACGTCATAATGCCTCGTTTTCGTAGAAAATGCAAAAAAGCGTTAGTTTCTCAGCCGTGTTGTGCCGGCGTAACAAATATTCGTCATTGTGATGGCGCAAATAAATGAAAAATATGTCGTATATCCGTTTTGTGCAGCTATATTTCTTCAATATTGTTAAGCATATCGCTAGGCCTTCCGCAATGGACCCACCCCTCGGCGCCTGGCTCTTGCGCAGGTAGTCTGGTTCCCTGTCTCTGTCTTTGCGTGACATATACGTCACGCCTACGTCACAGATAGTCAGGATGCCAGTGTGTGCAGAGATTCTAAACTCGTTTCGAACACGTGCTTCTCAACACCGTCATCTTTGACACGACATACCGCATACCTGCTAACAATTATGTGATTTCATAGGTAGACACAGATGATTTAAGTATTTAAAAGGAGATGAAAGATGTTTTGCATGGAAGACGACACTGCATATTTTATGTACCGGTTTGGTATTTACACTACGTCGCAATGACGTCATTGCATGTCAGACAACATGTGATTAACCATGACTCAATTGTAATAATTCGTTTTTTCTTATATTTTTGAATTTAATGTATAACTGGCGATATTACGGCACATGTCTCAGTATTATTGAATGAGATCATTATGTGTTCTGTGTCAATGATGGTTATAAATAGTCATTGCGACATTTTTCAGCGGCGGGACGACCTGTTCCTTGTATACCAGGTAACGGTGTGCCATTGAGTGCCAGTTGTGGTGATCCTAGATGAAGTATCCCAATTAATTCGGAATGTCTATTAACTGTGTTTTTTTTTTCATTATATGATTTTTTTCGTAATCAATTTGTTGAATTTATTGCCTGAGCGGTATGCAGTGAAAAAAAATAATTTTGATAAACAATATCTTCAAACGTATATTTATATCCGTCTTTTGGGTCAACTATTTGATTGAAATTATATATTTATTTTATATTATTAGTTGGGAAAATACACACAACACCTCCCTAGTAACAGAGGTAACGTTTGGATTAATGTTTGGATTAAGCACTAGATTTGTCTTCCCTTACTATAGCACCACTAATTTTGGCAACTTTGTGTGTTCACTATGAATTGTCGTTGCGTGGGAAGTATACTATTTTATCGTAATCACCACTTATCATTCATTGTCTGTTAGTATTATTTAGTTTTGACACTATGGCACGCAGTGGATTGACTATTTACTGTTACTTTGTGGGTTGTCTACTTATTATTATCATTAAATTTAATACCAACTCTCGACACAATTTTTTGCAGCGATAAGTTCAGGGTGAATTATATCAAACATTATCTCAATTTATATAACTAATTTATACTTCTTTGTCCATCGTATGTCTGCACGAGGAACAATATGCCTTTTAAAGCTCTGGCATATGTAATAATCTTTCATTCATCGGCCGTTTTTAATATGCTGGTTTTATATTTATAATATATATATATATATATTATATGGCCTTTTATCAGCGAAGTTCTACTCATGACAATTACTAATTTGCTTGACCGGGCTATATCCGAATATGAGGATGGGACTTTTTTTCTGTTTTCGGAAGGATGTTTACATACTGATCATGCAAGGTGCAAATAATCTGTAATCTGCAAAGACTGTAATCTTGCTGCTAAAACGGACCCCTACTAGACGGAGGGGGGGGGGGGGGGGGCAAGGGATATTTACGTTTCTCCGGAAAGCTCTTTTCAATTCACTGTGAACTGGGAATCAGGAAAATAAAGGGGTATTAACCGACTGTCGTGATCAAGGATTTTCATTAATCGTGAACTGAGAATTTTAACACTAATTAACCGTGAATAGGGAAATCGCCAATTTATATAATGTATCCACCCCTTCAATTGTATGCGGGGAGTTCTCTATTTAATTCATCGTGACCTGAGAATAAAGAAATTTATTCTTCGTGATTCTGGAACACAACCCCCCCCCCTTGCCCCGCTCCCTAGTGTGGTCTTACTGATATCGTTTCAATCATGTGGTTGATATTTATGCTAATTTGTCCTCAATTTGCGCCATTGGTTATTGAACTCCTATCAGCTGTTGTCAAGACACAACATAGTTTGGTCTGGTACACAGAAAAACTTTCCCTAAAGCTCCATCCCTCATCCGAACCACTGTCGGCCAGACTCTACTTTTCCAGTGTAGAGTTACCGTAGCACAGACTAGAGAAAAAGTTCCACCTCAGCAAATTTGTGGTCCCTGGTTTAGCATTTGTCATGTTAGATGGGGTAAGTTAACGAGATCCGCGAAGGGGCAGATGGCAATGGTTAGGCAGCCAGAGCATGCATGCGAGCAGACATTGCTCAGTGATGACAAGGAGTGCGTTGGTGTGGACGCTGGCGGTGGCCTGCAGGCGGATTCCTCAGGCCTTCCTCAGACCTTGTTCAGCCACTCTTTAAGCCGCCTTAAAGCCGGCAGCTGGCTCTGTCTGGAGTTTGCTCGCGACCTGGGGGTGAGGTGGTGTGTGGATGATGTGTGCGTGTATGGAGAGGTGGGGAGAGGGGCGGGGTGGTGGGTGTTGTGGTGATGATGCGCTGGGGCAGGGGCGGGGGGGGGAGGAGGAGGGGGCCCAGGAGGAGGATGAGGAGGAGGAGGAGGGGGGTAGGGCAAAGGACACGGAGGTATGTTGACTGTCAAGCCGGTTAAACTTAAAGTAGCCGCCGCTAGACAGACTACTGCGGCCTCGTTGTGGGATGCTTGGTATGCAAGGTTGTTGGCGGGGGTTGGAAGGTTTAAGAGAGTCAGGGCCCGGGACTGGGTCTAGTCCATGTAAAGGCCAAGCAGGTGAGGACTGTGCGCCCCATAGTAGAAGAGAATACGGTTCAGTGGCGGACTAGACACCATCGGGAGAGCAAGCAACCGGCAAGGCAAGGAAGGAGATAGTAAGTAGAAGTAGACAGGACGAGAGCCTACCACGGGCTACCTGAACCATGCAGGGAGCCAACCAGCCAGTCGACTCTTATATATATATCGGTCTGGGCTTAGTCGGGTTTTGTTCCACTCGCGACCGGAGTCGCCCCCTGGTGGGGCGGCCAGGTACCTTCCTCACTTTAGTAACCAGGCTCTGGATTAGCCCGCTAGGCTGACTTCCGGCCCTGGAGCTACCGCAACAGCTGCCTCGCTCTTGGCTGTCTGTCGACCACGCTGACTGGTTGGCTGCTTTGGTTAGGCTGTTCTGTCCGGTCGTAGAGACATCGTCATAACACACATCCCTCGCCTTTTCTTTGCAGAGCCGGCAGGACACAGGAACAGCGGGATGGCACGGGGTAAAGGGGTAAGTAAGCCTCCGCACAAGCGATATAACCAGATCGTCATCAACCCTCACCCATTTAACCCTATAACCCTGTATGTACCATGCTGGCTAACGAACCCGGCGCCGTCGTTGTTGGACACTCTAATCAAATCCAGCTGGATATACAACCAGACTTCCCAAAGGGCAACTTTCCCTATTTTTGACAGCGTAGTTAACGCCACCTGAGCTAGGGTGTTAACAGCACGTTACTGGCGCCCACTTATGACGTTAACTGTCGGATTATTCCCAGGCAAACCGGATATAGAATGTTTCCACCCGCCATCTTGGTGCAGGTGTAACGGCCGTACCACCCTGTTTTACCCATGCGTTTCATGTTACACCCTTTCCGAGTAAAGAGGAAACAATCATAAGAAGTAGGAATGTCACGTAACGCTACATTCAAGGTCGTCACTTTCAATAGCATTGCATTGGTTTCCCAACGTCAGTTCTGGGTTCCTTACCTAAAGTATCTGTCATAGACTGTAGGTCAATCCACGTCTATTCCGAAGCGTGGAATAAAATATAGCTATAAATTTAAGTAATCTTTATCAAAAGTGTCCCCAATTGGGTTTGGCGGGGTTCGAATCCCTATTTTTACATCCACGAGGCACTATTACAGTCCTGATCGGTTGTAAACATACACTGTTAAAGTCGAGGTGGATTAGTCAATTTTCAAACCGCCTTCGAAATCTTCCGGGAAGGCCCATATGGTTATCAATGGTCCGCCAGTTAAATGTGAATGCGGATTACTACATATTAATACATAATATACAGACAATTAGTCCGATTGTCTATGTTAGGGATGTACATGGTAATGATACGATGATGAAATAACGACCTGAAAATGCCGGTAGCAAACGGTTCAAATTTGAATACTGAATTATGCATGAGGCAAATTATGACATCATTTAATATCACGTGAGGGTAGCCATGGTTTTATGTTATATGACCCGTTATTTACACTCAGTTAAATCTCCTTAAATCGGACTCATTCACTGTGCAGTATATATATAAACAGATATATTACACACTTCCAATCGAGTTGTGAATCAAACTTTGTAGCACCGTTTAAAAACATCGTTCTACTAACATAAATCGGATGTGCCTACTACCACCGCCCCCGGAAAAGCCAAATAAAATGGCGACGCTAACGCCCCCTGGCGAATCGCTTTAAAACTGTGGCAGCCACAGCCGCCAGAGAGAGCCGGCCTACATAGCCAACATTCCTGCGGACTCACGGCTAACACCACAAGTAGGGGCCACTACAGACAATAAATAAATGGCCTTCCCAGCATCCGAGCTCTAGCGCTCAACCATCGGACTTTCATTTTGCAAGTCCGTTGCTCGCCTTCAACTTAATTAAGTCGTAATTTAGAATTTCGTTTTTGTTTTGTCTGTCAGGTTAATTAGTCAGTCGGCGCAGGTAGGTAGAATGGGACATGTTTTAAAGCAGACTGCCTTGGTTGGTATCCTGGATGGCCTGGCCTACATACTTGCAGCACATGGGCCGAAGCTGCATGCAGGCATTATTTGTGGGACAGACGGGGGCCGTTGGTCCGTGGTACGCTGGCCGTTAAAACCAGCCAGGCAGGCAGAAGAAACGCCGAACTGCAGACCGACTGCGGGCTGTGGACCACAGACGGCAAGGCGATAGGGTGTGAATAGATAGATAGATGGGTAAGGTGGTTAGTGTTAGGGGGGTGGGGGGGGGGGTTAGTAGGAGAGAGGGAGCAGGGGGAGGGAGAGGGAGCGGGGGAAGGAGAGGGAGATGGTTGAGGAGAGAGGGATTGGGGGAGGAAAGAGGGAGGGGAGAGAGGAAGTGTGAGCGGGGAGTGGGGGAGCGGAGAGAAGGAGAGTGGTGGAGAGGGGGTGGGTGGAGGAGAGGGATTGGGAGGGAAGAAGGAGTGGGTGAAGGAGAGAGCGCTATGGGTGGGGGAGGGGAGGGACGCGATACGTAGCATAGATGCTTCGGATGCAGGAGGGGAGCCAAGGTGGAAATAAGAAATGGAGGAGGGGGGAGGTGGGAGTCTTGTTTGCCAGGATGGTAAGCAAGCCCCTGGCTGGGTACTAGCTAGCGGCACAGCATTGCGATCCAGATGTCTAGCCCGTGAATCATGCACGTACATACGAGAGGGCTGCATCTCCGGGGCCGCCATGGCTCTCTGGTCGACCAAACATATTATCGGCTTCCTTGTCAACGGAGCTCTTCTTCAAAGGATTTTTTTAATTTTTTACTTTACATTCCGATGATTTGGTTCTTTGAGCCCAGAAATAGCTTAGGTAGTTTAAGGTTACTAACGAATCCCACCGCTTTATGGTAAAGTGGCAGTTATGGATAACATCAAGTAGACCAGTGTACTCCGAAGTTCTATCGAATATATATATAGTCTCCGATTACAATAGCCGATTGTCAACATAGCTGGTTCAACATTGTGTTAAGGAATAACGCCATCGAAAGTCTCACACCTTCCCTCACTAAGCACAGTGAAAGTCAAATTATCATCTGTATCTCACAAAACACGAAACGTGATTACATGTGTATCCAACAAAACACAAAACGTGATTGCGTCTGCATCCCACAAAACACAAATATCACAATGGATCCATAAATCATACAAAACTTCCAAAATTATCCCAAATCTAAGCAGCATGTATTGCGTCTGTATCACATAATCGAATACACATAAAGAAATATACCAGCATTGGATCAATAAATCAAGCCAATAATATCAAAAACAATATACAAAACATTTAAATTGGAACTTTGTGTTCCTAATATTTTGTTTGTAAATTTGATTGACGATTGTCTTGCTAGAATATTATTATTATATTCACCAAGACGATTTTGGTTAGCTTCTGGTGATGTCTTCCTTATTTGCAACTAACTGGCTTATAAAAGTGATACAAATCAAATTTAGAACCACGAGTAATACAAAGGCTTATTATTTTGTAAAATATATGTAATTTGTTACTGTAGTTCATGATATATAATTATATATATATAATTGTTTATATGTATTCCCCATGCTCGTTCCAGGGCCTCGCCTCCAACGTGGTACTGGTGACTACCAGGAGGAGGGCGACATCGGTCCCCGTAGGTAAGTAGGTCAGGTCACGTGGGCGAAACTAGGTCCGGTCAAATGGAGATAATGTTGTGATCATCCGGTGACATATTGCATTGTATAGTCGCCAATGAATACGCTGCTTGTCAAGTCCTATATCTTCACAAACATTATGAAAAACAAGTCCAAGTAGCAACACAAATGTCCGCGAAGGATTCTCAATCACCTGTGTGCGCATGTTGTGATTATAGTGTCAACCGGAACCACGTGTACCTATTGCTCCTGGGGTCAGCCATAGCGCATAGCGAACACTGCATGACCTTTGTACAGGAGTCTGTCCCACTGATAGCGGGAAAAGGGAGAAGTCCCTCCGCTGGTGTACGCTGGTACCTCTGGCGCCGGATGAACGGGGAGTACTCAGCATTCCGTATTTTAGCCGTTGCGTTTTGTGTTGACCTTCGGCAGAACCGGCGACCTTGACGAGCTACACCCCCGCCAGCTACAGGAGGGCGCAGCACGTGACCAACAACTGCATGGACGACGCGGATGCCCTTTCGACGGCCTCCAAGCGACATGACCGCCGCCTGCTGGACAACATCAGCAACCGACTGGTGAGTGGCGACTCCAGCGGGAAATCTGGGAACGATGGGGCAGGGGTGAAATGGCACAGGGATGAAGAGAGGGGTAACGATGAAGTTGATCATGACGACGTGGGACAAAGAGGACGAGTGGGGTAGAAATGCGTCGAGGGTCAGGAGTGAAGAAAAGGGTAGGGATAAAGTGCAGTTGTAAGACATACGTAAGACATTTACATCGCTGGCAGTCTAAAAAGTGGCTGTCCCTTATTTGCGTGATGATTTTCTCCCAGGATGGATGTCATCTTATGGAGTGCCGTAATGACGATAACGTGTGTCATAATGCCACCCTAGGATGTGTCATAATGCCACCCTAGGATATGGGGTAGGGCCACCCTAGGTTATGGCGTAAAGTCCCCCCTAGGATGTGACGTAAGGTCACCCTAGCATGTGACGTAAGGCCACCCTATGATACGGCGTAAGGCCATCATAGGATATGGCCTAAGGTCACCTAGGATGTGACGTAAGACCACCCTATGATATGGCGTAATGCCACTCTAGGATATGGCGTAAGGCCACCCTAGGATATGGCGTAAGGCCACCCTAGCATGTGACGTAAGGCCACCCTAGGATATGGCGTAAGGCCACCCTATGATATGGCGTAATGCCACCTTAGGATATGGCGTAATGCCACCCTAGGATATGGCGTAAAGCCACCCTAGGATATGGCGTAAGGCCACCCTAGGATATGGCGTAAGGCCACCCTAGGAACATGGCGTAAGGCTACCCTAGGATATGGCGTAATGCCACCCTAGGATATGGCGTAATGCCACCCTAGGATATGGCGTAATGCCACCCTAGGATATGGCGTAAGGCCACCTTAGGATGTGACGTAATGCGCCATAATGCTATGCTAGGATGTGCCATAATGCCATGCTAGGATGCGCCATGCAAGGATGCGCCATGATGTCATGTTAGGATGTGCCAGAATGCCATGCTAGGATACATCATAATGCCATGATAGGGTGCGCCATGCTACGGTATGTCATGAACTCCATGCTAGGATGCTAACTGATGCCGCGGTGAGGTCCATTACCACAACATCACTACAAGCTGACATTTTTCATATAGTACAGTATGCCTAGACATAATGAGGTGGGGTGGGCGAAATCTGATGAGGGCGAAACGGCATGACTGCAGTGTTATCATGCTGCTATGGGTTTAACACATCAACGTCCAGAAATAGCAAAAGCAAGTCTCCCTAAAAACCAGATTAATGGCATAGATTTTACCACGTAGTCGAGTTAAATTAAATAGCTTGCACCATATATCGTGTGTGAACACATGTATAAACACATGTGTGACCCTGTGTGTAAACATATGGGTAAACACATATGAGAGCACACGTGTAACATGAGTGAACACATGTGTAAATACATATGTGAACACATGTGTAAATATATATATTAACACATGTGTAAATATATATGTGAACACATGTGTAAATACATGTGTGAACACGTGTGAACACGTGTGTGACCACGTGTATGAACACGTGTGTGAATACATGTGTAAATACATGTGTGAACACATGTGTAAATACATATATAAACAAGGTGTAAATACATATGTAAACACATGTGTAAATACATATGTAAACACATGTGTAAATACATATGTGAACATATGTGTGAATACATATGTGAACATATGTGTAAATACATGTGTGATCTTAAATTACGTGTGTGATACAGTAATACATGACTGTAGTGTTGTAGTACGTTCTACATGTATGTATTACCCTAGTTTTACCATCTTAGTTGTTGTGGATACATGGTGCTTTGGCCTTTGAAATGATTGCTTGATAGTATGCTTAATGTGTTAATGTATCCTATGTTGTTTTTTTCCGTAGTATTTTCCAGTTTCAGAGTTACTCGGTTTCTGTTTCTTGGCTTGATTATCGTTCATATTTTGATTTTTTTCTTCACCAATACCTTCTCACGATTGATGTATACCCACTTCCACGGTGCACACGTTGTCCTACCCCCACACCCCTCCCCACCCCCTGTTCCTCATCCCTCCTGTATATATTGATATCCCTTAATACCCAACACACACAAATGTATCTTTCCATGTCAGAAACATTTTTGTTATTCTATGTGTTCACTCTTTCACTTACTTTACAGCAATTTTTTTATATTTATTTTAAAAGCAAACGCTTCACTTCCTTTCCGTGCTTCCGATCTGTGCCTAGTTTCAGTTTAAGTTGAAACGTTTTAGACGGTCACATGTTGTCAGAAGGACGTCTAAAACATTTCTCTGCGCTGAAGGCTGTTGTTTAAATACACATCTTTGTGGTCAGACCTAGTTGTAAAGCAATATGGCGGCCGTTCGTTGTTTGTACCCATGGTTCCTCTAGATGTACAACTGCTGTGGCTTATCACGATGGTACTCTCGTTCACTTCTGCCCTGTCTGTCTGTGTGGTGTGTACGTCATTGGTCTGGTCCAATCGACTGTCATTATTGACCAACAATCTGTTAAGGTGTATCTGTGAACTGTCAAGATTAACCTCTAAACTGTCAAGATGGACATGTAAACTATGACAATTGATCTGTGAACTATCGAGATTGATCTGTGGACTATCGAGATTGATCTGTGGACTATCGAGATTGATCTGTGGACTATCGAGATTGATCTGTGGATTATCGAGATTGATCTGTGGACTATCGAGATTGATCTGTGGACTATCGAGATTGATCTGTGGACTATCGAGATTGATCTGTGGATTATCGAGATTGATCTGTGAACTATCGAGATTGATCTGTGGACTATCGAGATTGATCTGTGGACTATCGAGATTGATCTGTGGACTATCGAGATTGATATGTACGCAGTCAATATTGATTTGTAAACTATCAAGATTGATCTGTAAACTATCAAGATTGATCTGTAAACTTCAAGTACATGACCTGTACACTTACACGATTGACCCGTAAACTGTCGAGACTGTCAATAATGACCTGTAAACTGGGTACTGGGTACTAGACCGACTTATAAAGACAAGGCTGACCTGTTAATTGGGAAGATTACCCTGTAAACGGGGAAGATTACCCTGTAAACGGGGCAGATTGCCCTGTAAACGGGGAAGATTGCCCTGTAAACGGAGAAGATTACCCTGTAAACGGGGAAGATTACCCTGTAAACGGGGCAGATTACCCTGTAAACGGGGCAGATTACCCTGTAAACGGGGCAGATTGTCCTGTAAACGGGGCAGATTACCCTGTAAACGGGGAAGATTGTCCTGCAAACTGTTACCTTAAGATGGACCCACCTGTTAATCGTCACGATTAACTTTCAAGATTGGTCTGTAAACAGTCTGGACTGACATATAAACTGCCAAGCTTCACATGTATACTGTGTAAACCAGTCGAAATCGCCTATATATTTTGTGGACTGACATATAGACTGTAAAGATTGACTTGTAAAAAGTGACATGTAAGCCGTCAATATTGACTGTAAACTTTACTAGTGAACTGTAAAGACTGACATATAAAATGCCAAGGCTGTCCAGTACACTGTCCCTGTGATTGACCAGTTAAATATCAAAATTGTCCTGTATACTGTCCAGATGGAATTGGAAACTCTTCAGCCCTTGGTCAATATGTGATGTCCTTAAGTGACCATGTGACAAGTTGCACAGTAGTGATACCACCCGTGTGATAGTATAGTCCATCTATGATATTGTTTTCATTGTTCTCGTCGTAAAATAGCCCTCACATATATAGCCGAATTGTTGTCAACCACGCGTTCTAGAATTTCTGTTAAATCTGAGAAAGAGGTTTCACCAAAGTGATTGTGTGGCTTTCCTACCCGATCTTAGCTTACGTATATGTCAATTGGTATATGTCATTTCGTTTACATCCGTCATCGGTTAGTTGTTTATTTATTTTCTTCGCGTCGTTTATTTATCTTGATGTGCAGGCGCATGCCCGTTGTGTAGGCGCCGCTTGCTAAATGTTTTTATGGTGTAAAGTGAAGATATGTATTACCTATGACATAGATGCATATATACATGTTACGGTCATATGTATCAGTTGGTATTGACAAGTCTAAACATATTAGTATCGATCAACACATATTGATATTTGTATCGATATATTGATCGACATCTGCGTCAATATATATATATATAATTTGGTATGTGCATCAATATACATATGTAAATGGACATGTCCATATATGGAAGTACCGTGAAGTAATGTGTTGTGGCTCGCGTATCCAATAGCCAAAATGAGCAATGTATGAATCTTATGTAAATTAGGTTGGAAATGGTAAGTATCGATACGTTGTGGACTTCGTAAGGTATTTGACGCGAGTTAGGCGGTTTAATACCTTGACCAAATGAGACGTTTAGCTTCTCGTTACTATAGCAAAAGATGGAAATGGACAATGTCAAGCCCGGCTCTGACGTTGCCATGGTAACCGGTTTCCGTCGTTACCTGTATGGGGCTCCGCGCCCACCCCTGGAGAAGGAGGCGATGAAGAAGAAGAGGAAGGACGAGTTGATGTACCCTTGGGACTACACCCGCGACAACTTCTACCGGCGCAGCAGGACCAAGAAATCCGACGAAGACGAAGCCTCCGTGAGCGGCGGCGGCGGCGGCCTGGCCGAGGCGGTCGAGGCGTCGGCCCGGCGTCGCCATGACGACATGTCGGCCGTGCAGTGGCCGGTCGGCATGTACGACGATATCGAGACGGCGGCGCGGGTCGCCAAGCTGAAGGCCAGGTCCATGTCGGCTCTACCGACGGCCTCCCCGGTCAGCAGCCGCGGTCGCTATGACGACTACAATAATTACGATTACAACCCCGGGGCCAAGTCGGTTCGCGCCTATTGCCCGTCCTACGTCCCCGAGTACGACAAGGAAAGCTTCCTCCGCTCCTCCGACGTCAACCGGAAGTTGCTGGATAGCCACGTGGCTGTGGACGCATTCGAGCGTCTGATTGACGTCACCTTCAAGCGGAAACCCACCTTCCACTACTCGACGCCAACGGTTGCCTTGACGACCGAACAAGACGGCTGCGACGCGGACGAGACTCGTATCAACAACTGGCTCAGCGGCAGAAAGGTAATGACGTCACCAACTCGCACGTGACCTGTTTATGTGAGTGTCCGTGTGACTTGACCTTGATCGTTTTGCCTTGACAGTGTTGCCATGGTAATCATCGGGTGTGCCGTCTCTCCAACCCTAGTAACTACCTGTGTTGTCGGTGTCTGTAATATACGTAGCCTCCTCCCAACCTCCCAACCCCTTCCCAACCCGTCCCACAACCTCAACATAGAATACTGGTATTTGCCAAATAGCTATACTGTCAGTCACCACTGAACGAGTGCGTGTTTTTCCCGTGTAGCTCCTCCTCTCCCCAGCCTCTCACCGTCCCCAATCACCTCCCAGGTCCAGTTCCACTCGACTGGCCCCTTAGGTTTGATGTCGTACTGCCCCACCCTCACTACGGCGGCCACCCGCACCTACTCACCCCCCGAGTGTGCCACGGTCACTGTACCATTGCCAGGGTAACAACAGGAGACAGTCACTGCCAGGGAACTTCTGTCAGCGCGCCACTGTCACTGCGTCGCTGTCAGTAGGGAACGTCTGCTCGGCGAGATGCTCTAGATACTATCACGTGATCGAAAGCCAGACCTCTCAGGACGACCAATGGACGACCCGTCGAAAACATAATGCGGTAACAGGAGCCGCCAATGACGAGTGACAGGAAGATCGGCTGCTGACAGATCGGCTATCTAAAGATCGTCTGTCACAAGATCGGCTGTCACAAGATTGGCTGCCAGAAGACCGTCTGTCAGAAGATAGGCTGCCAGAAGATCGGCTGCCCGAAGATTGGCTGCCAGAAGGTCGGCTGTCGGAAGTCCGTCTGTTTGAAGGTTGCCTGTTGAAAGATCAACTATTGGAAGGTCGGCTGTCAGAAGATGACATAATTTAGTTGAACGGTTGGACAAACGCTTACAAGAACCTATTTTACCCATCAGTTTTAACCTGATATTGATCCTTTGTACCACATAGTGTTTGAATAGGTGTTGATAGATGTGACGTGGGGTGTTGTTGTAAGACAGATGCCTCTATTATCTCTGTGTGCGCCCATTGTGCCGTGTAGCTGTATGAGATTCATGTTGTTCTGACCTGACGTGTGAATTGAGCTTTTTTGATCACCTCAAGACTTATTTCTATGAAGCTAGTTTCATGAAATAAGTTACTGAAGTTCTTTTTGGTGTATTTATCTTCCTCTAAAAGAAAGGCTGAATTTGGTTTCGTAATACCTATTGTGACACACAATGATAACTCAGGCATCTGACATCTCTGAAGGAAACGCGCGTTGGGAGATCCCATGGTACATGGGTGGCACCCTATGAGGACCCCTTCCGCCCGGGATAACCGCGTCGACGCGGAGGCGGCGGTTTCCATGGTTACCACAATAATTGTACCAGCAGGGAATCACGGGTACTCACTCCCCAATAGAATGGCAACGGCTGGTAACTATTCCATCCAATTCGAGATTTCATCTTCAATGGAAAGTTCGATTCAGTACACCCTGGTTTTGCTACATTTTCATGCTGTGTGCACCCCACTCCTTTTGCACCCACACATACCTTACACCCCGAGTCCCAATGCCCCATACCCCGCCTCCTTCCCCCCCCACCCGACACCCTTGACTCATCAGCGTCACCACCTTGGATACGTCTGCCACGTTTCTCTCACATTCACAAAGATAACATTGCAATAATTACCTTGATTTGCCCTGGCTTCGGATCCAGACTTATCATCTACAGATATATGTACTAAAATACGGATTGAATGCTACATAATAACGCTAAACCACACCCTTCATGTACCATTTAATTGATATCAGATTGTGTCAATTGATATCAGAATCTAATCATAAATTAATAATCTCTCGTTGACCTCTGACACTTTTACAGACTAATTTATTTAATATTCTTGAAGGATTTCTTTGTTATTTCAGTTCGCCTCTCTTTTTCATTTGTTGACATTTTACTAAGACTTTATTGACGTTTCTTTTGATTACCCCAATTTTCTGTTCGTTAAATTTCCTTCCTTGGTTGCTAGGGACGTTCGGGTGTTGCTATGGTGATGATCACGCCCTTCGAGGAGCCGGCGGCCATCTTGCAATCCGCGCCACGCTGATTGACCAACGTGCTGAAAAATGTACTTTTTTTCTCTCCACCCCCCTCCCTCCTCCTCCTCTTCACCCCCCCCCCCGGATCACCCCCCCCCCCCCAACAACAACAACACCACCAACATCCAAACAACAACAACAACATCACTGCTCCGACGCTAGTTCAACGCACCTTTCACCCAGCCGGTCCAAGTCAGGCGGGGCCGGCGGGCCTCGGTTCCCTCCAACGTGGGCCGACCCCAGGTCGCCCCCCGACGCCCCGCCTCCGTCGCGCCGTCCGGGGGCTGCGCCAAGCGCATCGCCCTGGCTCGGCGCCAGCGGGCCGTCTACGAGGATGACGACGACGAGGACGTGGACCTGGGCAGCTACTCCTTCCCCCAGTTCCGCCTGCCGCAGTCCCGGGTGCAGACCCGGCAGTACCGAGCCCAGAGCGTGCCGCCCCGAACCAACGTCGACTTCGGCTTCATCGACATGAAGAGCCCCCTGATGAGAGTGGCCGATGACCGCGCCTCCAGCTATATGTCACCCTCCAAGCGCTACGTTCGCACCGTGGAGGTACCATGGTTACGGCCCGCTACCCTGAGTGCGGGGCCCGAGGGGGCGGACAGCGCGCAGCGTGCAGCGTGGCGCGTGCAGCATACAGCGCGCGATAGCCCGCCCGCGCGCCCCCCGCCGCCGCCGCCGCTGCCCCCTCCCCCTCCGGCCTCCCTGCACGAGGCACGGGAACCGCTGGACGAGGATTAGGGTGCTCACCCCAACCCCCCCAGTCCGCCCTGCCCTGCCCTGCATTGCCTTGCTTGCACCGCATGCCTTGCTGCCTGGGGTTTGGTGTATGTTTGTTGTTGATTTCCATCTATTCCTCAATCTTCTATAGTTCGAGCCGCCGCCCACAGATGGCTCGTGCCGTCTTGAGATTCCGAACTGTCCCTGGACAGTGGCGCCCCCGCGTGCATGATCACAAGCATTAACTGACCTTGGCCTTGACCTTGACCAGTTATAACAGCCACGAGCAGAACGATGAACAGCAATTTAAAAATAATTTTAACCAATTGTTATTTTTCCATTTCGGGCCTTTTCAATATAAGATAATATCATCTTAGTACGGCTATCATCTATACAGTGTTACCTTTATGATATATTAAATATATTTTGACAGTGCTTCCAATACGATAATACTGGTGATCCCGTTACGACATAACGGTTAGTGCATGGCACAGCCAGCCGACAGTACTTCCGTTATGATATGTGACTGAACATTCTTGCGGCAAAAAACTTCTCATCAAGGCGACCAATGTGTAAAAGCCACGAACGCTATTTAGTAGCACTCCTACCTCTCTAGCAAGTAGTGAAGTATTGTCGAATGAATATCTGCTAACATAAGCGTCTGCGTAAGCAACGTTGCATCGACTATGCCTTCATGAATCGCGTAGTCGTTCTGGTCGGAGTTGTCCCTGGTCTTGTGTTCTAACTTTACAGAAAACTACTGTACAGGAGGCAACTACCCACGTGGTTCTCAGGGATGTGGCTCTTCTCGCACCTGGGAAATAAATGTCCCAGACCTGACGGTAGTTACCTTCACAAGTAATTGCCTCCATGAAACGGAAGAAACAGTTGCGCTGCAATAAGGATATTTATAATGCTTATTTTGCCATAACAGAGATCCAATTCTTCTTTCCAACTTAATTTTTCTCCATCGACGACTGGGTCTTCTGTTGACACCCCCATCCCTTCAATAATTTTTCTTTGTTATTATTTCTCCGACTTTAGCCAGGTGAGGGGCGTTTCGGTGACGTTTGTGACACGAATACGTTATGTTTACAGGACACATGCCGATTGTTCACATGATGTGGGCAGTTGCCTCTCTTGAAGAGATCTGTTCACCTTGTTGTATTTGACCATGAATTTTCTGCACCTTGTTACCCGCTCGTTTTTTTTCATCATTCACAGGTTAAATCTGCTAGATTAAATGTATCTTTTGATTATCGCCAACTTTATTGCTGGTAACTAAAATATATTTGCCTTAAAGGCTTAAACATAGCAATAACTGTTGAACAGTTTCAAACAGTAAAGGATAAATGATATCGTAAAATTATAAATATAACTTGATAATATCTTACACGTCAGAAAAATGTAACGATGAAGATTATGCCAAGAAAATATAATTCTTGAAATGTTGCCGATTATATTATATATGTAATTTATAACTTACGCGGTTCTAGCATGTGAATTATTGTACTGACTTAGTTGATAACCGCATGGGAGAACAATGCGTCCGAAACTAAATAGCGACATAAATCGCTAGCTCGATCCAACTGGATATCCTTCGTTGTCTGCCGTCACTGGACGTTCTGTTAAACCATTGCAAGGCGAGGGGGGTGTGCGCCGGGCTTTATGCCTGTACGTCTGTCTCCTAAGTATTGCCCCCAAGGAGTTTTCAGTGTCTACTGGGTTTATGCGAACTCCTCTAGCTCTGCGCTACTGCAGGGAAGCTTTGCTGCTGCTTAGCTCTCTCGGTCCACATAGTGACTTGTGTCCAGCTTACGTATCCCTTCATTCGCGCCCATTGCTCTTGAGTCTGCTTACCATAACCGCTCGCAGCTTCGTTATTATCTTCGTTATGATATGCTTAACAGAGCTTTACAGGCCCTTGATGACCAAGTGTGACACCTTTATAGATTTTTGTGGAGAAGCGAGGCACGCGTCCAACACGTCGTTACATTACAGTGCGTGCCGTAATTTTCGCACCTGTGTCGGAAGTGACGTCACAATATTCGATTGTTACATCACATCCGGTGTTCACTTTTTGCTGTGTCACATCCCAAGTCCACGTTCCACCTTTTAGTGTAATGGTGTAAATATGGAAAATTCTAAAATATTTATGTGTTCCAAACTATAGTTATATATGGTATATTTTATATTCGAGATTATTCATTAGTCATCGAAAACCTGGGATCTTGGATTGGTTGGTCATCTATTAAGTCAGTATGACAAGAAAAGTGCTACTGCCCCCCCTCCCCCCTTTCCCCCACCCTTCACGCACGGGTCACCACCACCCTGGTCACTGACAAGTCAAGGGCCTGTTTAGCCATGGCGTGTATAGCGCTCCTCGGTATTAAAACTATTGTATTCGGTTCTTGGTTCAAGCATGACTCACTCCTCATTAAACCAAACAAATTAAGCCTCCTTTATTCCTTAATACAACCATGTCTCATCTCCATTTGCATCGCATGGAGATTTGTAAGCGTTTGAGACAACAACAACAAAATCCTCCCACTAGGCGGATTATCTTCGGCCCTACATCCCAGAGAGACCGAGCTATTTGGCCACGAAAGTTAAAAGTTACCGCGCGGCGAGCGAGCCGCCCAAGCGGAGGGATAATTGCTTGCACGCCGGACAAGCGGTCAGACGCGCACGCGAGGCCCTGGGGCGTGTCGAGGTAAATCTTTGTCTTATTCCGCCCTAAAAAGAGTCCCTTCATTTCAATAGCGACAGAATTAATAAACCATGTCTCAGTTGCTTGTGGACGCCAGGAAGAGGGGAGGGAGGAGAACATGGATGCCCTATTGGGATAAATATCCACGAATTGGGATTTCATACATAAGTGAGTCATTTTATGACTAAATTCCTTTTCAGAAAAAGACGCCGATCTGCTCCCGATTCCGTTATATCGTTTAAATCCGTTTACTTCACTTATATGGTTAACTACAGGAATTCGTGAAATGTTTATGTGACTTTGACAGGTTACAATTATATGAATTTAAAATGGCTGTTGAAAATATCACCCAGGAGATATATATTTCAGGTATTTCCCGTCTCATTGACTTGGTGATGAATGTTGCTTTCTGGAATTCAATCTATATATCGTGTAATTGACGATTCATTAACAGATAATCCCATGCCAAATAGCCATATTTCAGGTGAAGCTGGTTGATCCGTCTCTTTGTTAGTTTCGCATTTGTCCCTTTGCTCGGTTTAACCATCTTCGACCTTCTGGCAAGGTCAGGCATTGACGTAGGAGATATGCTTTGATGTTCGCCTACTTCCAGGCTCCAACTAGTTAACGAAGTGTGAGATATATTCTCGGACAAACCGAGCCACTAGGTCAACTATTTATGTAACGACTGTCAATACAGTAAGAACCGCTATATAGTCCGGTCGGTGCGTGACCTTAGCGCCCGCAACTACACTCCATCGATGACGGGCATGACTAAGGGGTCTGCATTCGACTCCTAGACTTGACTTGATAGACTTGCTTTTCCATAGGCTAGACCGGACTGAATGGGAATTTCAGCACCCCCGACCATAATCTGTCCACGGGTTTCAGTTTTTAAACATATATATATATATATATATATATATGTTGTATGTATATGCTGAAGGTATCGCTCATTTAGTGGTGCCATGTCTACTCCAGCAAGGAATGCCCAGTATCACTGGCATTACGCCCCCCCCCCCACCACACACCCCAAAATCCCCACCTCCGCAGGCCTCTACAGTCGCGGCTCCGACTTACTCCACCGCTCGCCGGAAATGCCAGGAAGGAAGTATAAATAGACGCACTGCCAGATGGTAGCTAGTCTGGTTTCCATGGCGGCGGCGCGGTCAGGATCCGTCTCACCGTCAGTCCGACTCGGCGCTGCTGGCGCCCACGCCCCTGCCCACTCCCCCTCCCCCGTTCCTGGTACGCCTGCCACCCCCCCCCCCCCCCGCCGTCCATCCCCTACTCACAGCGTTCGCCTTGCCCTCATGGTTGATCCAGAACGAACCGAACTCCCTCTCCTTCACTAAGTGATGAAGGGTCCCCACAAAACATAACGGTTCCCTCCGCTCCGGCGCGGGTACGCCGCCACATCTCTCCCAACCCACCCACCCCTCCACCCAGCCCCCAGTCGCCTCATCTCCATCCCCTCCGTCCTGCATACGTCCTCCCCACCCCACCACTTTATGGCCCCCATTGCCCCGCTCCAAACCCTTCTCTGAGGGACATACCCCTCTCACTTCTACGGACATCCACCCCTTCTGTTACCCTGTTACCCCCCCCCCCCACCCCCCGCAGACACCACCACCCCCCCTCTCCACACACACCACGTCCGGCGTCCCAGTCTAGAAAACGGATGATTCCACGGCATGCGACTGAGCGAAGCAGTTATTGCATTGCTTCCGGATCTAATCTTCATCCCGCCCACCCGTCTACAATTACCTCCAAGCCCCCACCCCCAACTCACCTCCCTCCGCCTCCTTTCACATCCACGCCCTTTCGACTTATCAGACTCAGATCGAGTACATACATCCACCCCCAGTACTCCATAAATAACACCCCCTCCCCCCGATCTCACCTCCACCCCCCTCCCCGGCCGCCGACACCAGAGCGACTCACCACCTCACGGTTGCAACCTAACCAGCGGGGAACCTTACGGTTGTTGCCGTTGCCACCGCCGTTTTGTCCCGTACGTTGAGCCGGGTTCCTGGGGGCGAGGGAGAGAGAGAGAGAGAGAGAGAGAGAGAGAGAGACAGAGAGAGAGAGACGGAAACAGACAGAGAGAGAGACGGAGACAGGCAGAGACAGAACGTGAGGGCAATAGAGACAGGGCGAGGGAGAGGGATAGGGAGAGGGAGAGCGACGGACATAGGGAGACTGCCGGCTAGTGGACGAGGAAGATCGGGGGCGGACCGACCGGCGGACGGAACCGACTAGGAAGCAAGCAAGCAAGGAACAAACACACGGAGGAACTTTTCGGCGGAATTCCTCCTCGACTACACACCCAGTTCTATACGACCTTTCATATAGAGATCGCACTCCAAGACACAGAGGACAGACACCTCGTTCCAGCACGCCCAGGGAACCCGCAGCAATGGATTTCAAACGCAGGTATTCTTATGATTTGCAGCGGGAGACTGGAGTCAGCGGCTATGACGTGGACTACGAGGATTACGACGAGCCTTCGGTCATCCCGGTTCGCGTCCAGCCCGTCAAGAGTGCGGCAAGAACTGGGGTAAGTACGCCTATACCTACCTGCTACCATTCTCTCTTTAATCATTTATCCATTTATATTATCATCATCTTCAGTTGTCTTTTAATCCGTTCGATTATTTATCTTTATTGAGTTGATCTGTATTGAGTTTGCTTTCTCGTTTTTTTTTCTTCGGGTCGATTTTATACATATTAAGTTGCCATTGGTTACATTTGTACCGGTTTTGTTTTCGCTAAACGCAAACGCACGCATAGCTCAAGTTCAAAAGGTCACGTGATAAATGGCGGAGTAAGCTCTTCGTGAAACCGGATGTTGGTATTGACGACAAGATTTCCGATTGTGCAATCGTTGGTTGATCTGACCCAGATCTCGCTTGTAATTGGGTCATGTCACAGCAGCTGGGATTATAAAGTGGTTAAACTATTCCAGAATAAGCTTGTCCCGATAGGGCCAATGAGAAACCAAAGAAACTTGGGGGTCCTTAATTTTTTATGATTATTTATGTTGTGGACATGAACATACATGGATACTTTTATTCAAAATGGCATTAGTGAAAATAGTTCAGAGAAAGTTAGCTTAAAGCCCTTAAATATGAAAAAATGTGTCTATTAGAGTCCGTATAGCTAATAATTTTCTAATTTCGTAAAATGTATTATTGGCCAGACAGCTGCTCAATTAATGCTCAGTGTGAAAATCGACTCCAGCTAGACTAGCAAATAATTCTAATCAAACTCGAAATGTAATCTCGTAGCTAATTTGTATTTTAGTAAAAAGTCAGATTATTGGTAAGCGTAGGTGGCGATGGGTGTGTGTATAAACTGGCTTGTGGTAGATCTGCTAGGCTAAAACGAGACCCGTTGGTTAAACCTACGATGAATCTCCTGGATGCCACCACCAAGGAATAGACAGCCGTGATATGACGCTCTCCCTATTAACTAACAAGCACAACGCAGAACGCCAGCGAAAAGGTAAATGAACCAACCTTTTTTTTTTTTGTCAAGGTTGGCATTTGTTTAAGGTCATTAACCCAGCGCCCTGTGGCCGTTTTTTTTATTTATCTCTCACATATAGGTGCACATACCGACAGTTCATTATTCAGGCTTTGAGGACGTGTCGAGTGCAAAGCGTTGGGGCTATGAGCCCGATTCCCCGAGCGTCAAGTACTCGGGCTACCAGGAAATTCCTGGGGTAAAGTACACCAGCTTTCTGGAAACTCCCAGTATGAAGCACTCGCCCATTCCGAGTGCCACAGCCAGGTACTCGGGTACCGGTTACTCCGGCCAGAATCACGTACGTCGATCGAGAAATATGTCCAGGGCGGGTATTGATTGGTTGGTTGTTTGTTTACCCACGTGACCCTAAGCACGTGACGTCTGCACGGCCTCCTTGCGATATGTCGCCTCGATCAACCAATCACGTCGTTCGGGTAGCGATTGGACAACCCACGTGACCATTTCACCAGACGCTCTTAGAACACCTAGTTAACACTTCACTGACACCGGCTCTCATAGAACACCTAGTTAATACTTCACTGATGCAGGCTGTTGTAGAACACCTAGTTAACACTTCACTGATGCAGGCTGTTGTAGAACACCTAGTTAACACTTCACCGACACCGGCTCTCGTAGAACACCTAGTTAACGCTTCACTGATGCAGGCTGTTTTAGAACACCTAGTTAGCACTTCACTATCCTCACTTAACACCATACCTCTGCATATGAAAGGGAGTCATCTAACTGGTAGATATGCTCCCGAAGTGACTCCTGAAGTAGCTATACCAGCAATAGGTAATACGTCACCAGTATAGGTTTCTATACCTCCTTGAGTTAACGCGTCACCAGTCTAGGTTCCTGTAGCACCTTGAGTTAATACTTTCACCAATATAAGTTATTGTAGCACCTTGAGTTAATAGTTAATACCTTTACCAATATAAGTTCCTGTAGTACCTTGAGTTACGATTTCACCAATGTAACCACCGTGAGTTAATACCTTCACCAGCATAGATTCTTATACCACCTTGAGTTAACACGTCACCAGAATAGCTAACACGTCACCAGTATAGGTTCCTATACCACCGTGAGTTAATACCTTCACCACCATAGATTCTTATACCACCTTGAGTTAACAGGTCACCAGTATAGATTTCTATACCACCGTGAGTTAATACCTTCACCAGCATAGATTCTTATACCACCTTGAGTTAACAGGTCACCAGTATAGATTTCTATACCTTCTTGAGTTAACACGCCACCAGTATAGGTTCCTATACTGACTTGAGTTAACGCGTCACCATATTGTGATAACACAGCACATCAATATAAGTTCCTATAGTTCCATAGCGACGGAGCCACACACGCTAATCCATGTCCATATAGTAATCTCGAAGCATTTTGAGTAGCCGGCTAAGTAGCAAATAGACACCTGTAGAACCCATTCACTACGCGTCCCTGTGTCACGGCCTGTGTCGCCGTATCTCTACACCTAGCCATACACTCACTAGCATCACGACCCGGATGTTCGGTTGCCCGGATGTGACGTCATTACATCTTCCCTGTGGCGTCTGCCTCTGTCTCTTCAATGTGTCATGTCGTGTCGTGTCGTCTTTTGTCCTCGATTCTGTGGTCTCGTCGCACGTCGAATATCACGTCGAATCTGACGTCGAATCTCGCGTCCAAATCTCGCGTGAAATCTCGCGTCGACTTTCACGTGGTTCCTTTGATTTGCGTTCCAAAACGAGCGAAGTTCTCTAGCATTAACTAGCAGCTGTGTATGATATATAGCATTGACCTGAACGCGCTAGTCTAATTAACGGAGTGGCTTTTGTGGCGGGAAATATAACAGTGTCTGAGATTGTATTATTGAGGTGACTGAACCAGCATGGACGTCTGTGGAAGTCATGTGACATGAGTTGACTGCAACTGAAACCGCATGGACTGCGAGTGAGTGTAACTACTTACGCTTTGTAGGCAGCTAGGAAAGCTTACCAGGCTATCGTGCTATAGCTATACACATAGCAATGTCTATAATAGTTCTCATATCCAGCCACCATAGATAGGAGGTGTGAAGCGTGGTGGTAGAGGGTGGGGGCGGGGGTGAAAAAGTCAAAGACAGTCAGGATTCCATTAATTGGGCAATGGGACCAATGACGCGTGTGGGATTCGAACCAGTCACTCCTGGATCCAATAGCCGGTTGAGCGATGTCATTGGTTGGAGTATAGACCGCTGTAAGCCTCGATCCTCCCCATCCCCCGGCAGCGCCATCGCCCCCCCCCCCAGCCCCCCCCCCGGTCAGGTCTCCACAATGATAAACGACCTTCCAGTTATCAGTGACGTCATCACCCGCGTGTAGGCACAGACAGTAGACGTAATAATTTGGATTATGGGTATCGACATGGTTATGACTGTGTGTTCTGTGTAGACCCGGAGATATCCGCTGATCTATATGTACACACGACATCCGGGTTCATTGCACAGCGCCGGTCGCCATTTATGTACAACCAATTTATTATTTTGTTGGGTATATTATGATATTTGCATCATTAGTACGTGCATAGTGTCTGGAACCAGATCATGCCATTGTTATGGAATCTTCACAAGTCGGCTATCGACTAATATATAGATATTACTTCATACTGACGCGCATACGCCATTTATTTACCACCAAATTCAGGGGAAATAGTAACAAAAAACATCCGATGTAAAATCACACTTAGAAGGAACCGCTGAAATTATGGTGTTGTACTGTCTTGTGAGTTGTCGTCTTTGTCAGAGTTGAGTAATGCTATATCATAGCAGCAGCTATGTTGCTGCCTATAGCTGTGTGTAGCATATTGTAGGTCTCTCTGTGCTGCTTGTGTATATCCATACATCCACACATACACTCGCGCACGATCTCCAGCCACCACCCCCCCGCCCCCCTCACCATGCTAGAGTTGCCTGTGGCCACCAGCTATAAGCGGCTTACCATAGCTGTGATGAGAGATGTGGGGTCTGTACTACTCTGCACAGACCATCAGTGGAGGAACCGCAGGTAGACTGACTACCGACGCCGTGGAATGGCTTAGCTGTGGACTGCTCCTCACGGCGTATCCCCCCCCTCCCCCCCACCACCGCCCGAGATGGTGGGAGCACCACCCCGTACCACGTCCCCCCCCCTCTCCCTTCCTCCACCCCCCCCCACCCCATCTCTCAGCGCCCCCACCCCCACCCCCCCTCACCCCACACACCATCAGTCCGCCTCAGTTTCACCCCAGGTCCCTTGCCCATGCATTACCTGTATTATCCGCTGGCCCCCGGTAATAGCTTTGCATCTCTGCTTATCGAAATACAACGTCGACTGGGGCAACGTTAGAGCCGATGGGGATGAGTGGGAAACACTGTTGTGTGGAGCATGTGGGTAGGAGGGGATGGAAAGGAGGACGGAGCGAAAAGGGAATTTCTCAGGAATAATGCCGCTAATCGGGATAAATGCTTAGCAGGGGTGAGGGGGTGGGTGTCGGGAGTGCACTGACTTGTCCGATGGCGAACTATCCAGGGCAGGAAATACACTGTGTCGATTAACGCCAGCTGTTATGTCTACATAGTCTATAGAGGAGGGAAGGGTATATGAAATATCAGCAGGAACGTTAAGATTACAATGTATATGAATATTTAATTAACTCTGTGCATGGCAGGACCCTATATGCTAAAGGAAAAAACAAAGTCTAACGGTAATAACGAAGTAACTAGAGCTGGATGTTAAATTCTTGCTGAGCGCGCCGACGCCCTCAAGAGTGTTGATAGCTAGTCGGCGAGCTGCCGTTAACAACCCACTGTCGTAAATCTGCCAGGTGCGTCCACCCCAGCCTCTTAGCTCCCTCCACAGACAGCGCCTGCTGTTTGTTTCGGGAAATTGTTTGCAAATTCTTCCAGCACTCGTCACCCTCCTCGCCGCATAGCTTCTCCATAAATAGGAGACGTCACGTGATTTTTACCGGAGCACGTGGCTGGGGTGGAAAGACCGGAAACCGCGACGTCGACGTCACGGTCCCCGTATGAGGTTGTTTTACTCACTAACAGCCATTTTTTTGTCAATCGGATATTTGCTTACTTACGGTACATCCAAGAGAACTGGAATAATACGAATAGGGCTGGAAATTGCCTAGACGTTGCCTATATTTTGGGTTGAGGCAAGGCGGATGTGTATAAGTGAGTCAGCGCTCGAATGGCGCGATGTTTTAGTAGCTTCTTCCTACCACAGTGAATATAAAGTGACGCTACCTGCCAATTAAAAGCGAAAAACGCCCAACGCCATATGTACGCAGACCATGGCAGCCAAGTGAACGGTTTCTGAACCACAAAAAGACATATGCCATCAGTCAGTAAAATTCTATGAAGTCATGGGAAACCTACACCTCTCAAAATAGGGTGCAAAAGCAACAGGCACAGACATCCTATGTGGTCATTAATATCGTTGCGTTCGCCGCTGTACAAGCCATCTTTATACGATAGAAAATGGGGTAAGATGGAATGGGAATGGGGAAGATCTGATAGTTCATGGTTCTCTGATTCCGACGGATCTGGAAGTTCCGCTGAGACGGGATTAAAGGACCTTGACCTCAAATAAAACCAAGTTTCTAGATCACATGGCATCAAACCGCCACTGATCTCACGGCGTTTCTAGGTCATATGACCTCGAAATGACTTGGATCTCACGGCGTTTCTAGGTCATCTGACCTCGAACTGACTTTCATTCCATGGCGTTTTTAGGTGATATGACCTCGATCGGACTTTGATCTAATGGCCTTTCTAGGTCATATGACCTCGAACTGTCTGTCGTCTCAGAACGTTTTAAGTCATACATGATTTCTCTATCAGGTGGCCAGAACATTTGCAGATGCCCAGCCGCCCCTGGCTTTAGCGTCATAGCACATCGTCTTCAGCCTAGCTTATTGTATTAAACCGCGATCACCAGGTCCATATGTCCAATCGGGATCCGAAGTCATTCCGATTTCAATGATAAAAGTTAATTATATCTATTCATAGCCTAACCTAAAGGGATTTAGTCTGTGTTGATAGTGGTGCAAGATGTGGAGCCGGCGGATAAGTGGGTAGATTCACCTGTTGTATATAGTGTTTCCTGAGCCTGCCTCTCCTATCTGTGCTTGATGCGTCGTTTTTATGCGTGTTTTATTTTCATAGCATTTACTTAGTTTGCTTGGTTTCTTTTTGTTGTTTTCTTATCTTATGTATTTCTGTTCACCGTTTCCAGCCCTGTTTGATATGTATATATCTTTTTTATACATACATTTCGATAATTTTAATGTGAGCTTTTTGTTTCTATATTTGTAATGTAATTTTTGGTTCTATCGTTCTCGTAACTGTTGCGTTGAGCTTCATTCTTTATGTTTAGTTTGGTTTCATTATATGCACCGGCGTTGCTTCTCAACCATATTGTACGATCCATTCCTACAATATACACAAAGCTAATTTTATTTAGACTGTCCACCAGTCTTCCTTGGCATAAATGTTATAATTTTAACCCGTTTTGATATTTTTCGTCTTGTTAATTAATTCATAACGAATGTTAGTTATGAATTAAATATTTGTTGATGTGATATAAATGTGTAGTATAGTTCAGCTCGCAATACCTCTCACCCCTGCCGGGGCCCGGGGTGAGCGGGGTCAAGCTGTGCCATTGGTTATATTAATATCCTGGTGACGTCGGGTGATAATGTGTTTTTGACTGTCTTTCTCCCTGCAGTTCGTCAGAGGATCCGTACCCACGGCCGTCCGCAGCCACGGCCGCCCCCCGCTACCCACCTCTTACAGCGCCATCCCGCGCAGCCAGCGTCTGGCCCAGATCGAGGTACAGTAACCGCCAGTCGACGGCTTGAGTAAACACCGGAAACGTGCAAACTACCCGAGCAACGAGGCACAGCTCGTCTCCCGCTTGCTATCGCTTGCTGTGTGTGCCCAGGTCTATGTGTGCCAGTGATTAAGGCACAGAAACATGGAACTCGATCCACGGCCACGTCCGCTCGGAAATACAAGCCTGGAACTTTCGCGAAGCTTTTGCCTTAACACGATGCTGCCCCAGAGACATTTATGTGCAATTATACACTAGATGTCTTGTCTTCAGTCACATTAACATACTCATAAATTGAACTTTCGAGCTACGCCTCCAGATTTTTGATGAGATAGATATTACCAGTCGATAAAAAAAAGAAACTATGGTGATCCATCGAAGCGGGAATTCTTGTATTTTTAACACGTTTAAGTGTGTATAATATTCACGTATTGTTAATAAATTTGGCGCAAGTGTTGTTGGATATTTCGTATGTTAATCTTTCGAACTCTTTCTCGGTGAAGATATACAGCATGTATTCATCAACGAACATAGACTAATACTTTTGTTGGATTATTTCACCCTCTCCTCACCGACCTGCCGCCCGCCCTCCCTTCACACTCTACGCGATAACTCCCAAATCCTCAACCCCCTCCTCACCTCCTCCCGCCCCCCCCCCACTCACGTCACCCCTTCCCGCCCTTCCACCCTGTGAAACAACACACAACAAAACGTCCCCGACCCTTGAAACCGCCTTCGATGACATCACTTCCGGCGGTTGCGGACGCCCTCATGATGACGTCACATCCGGCCCACCAACGCTGATGACGTCACGATGACGATGCCGACGACGTGGCACACAACAGGCCCGCCTGAGCATGCAATCTGCTTACGACGGCGATGGTTACGTGTCCCCGGTCGCCTCCTACGGCCAGCTGCGGAACCAGACCCACCTGGCTAGGGACAAGATGGACACCCACAAGGTGTTGCTCGACCGCTACCTGCCCATCAACTTTGGACCCGAGAACGAGGTCGAGCAAGAGGTGCTCTACAAGTATAGCGAGCTGGCCGACAGGTGAGTCGTCAGCCCCCCGCCCCCCTTTTTGTTCATTGACACACCCCGGCCACCGAGCTGCCCGCCCCCCACTACGTACATGCCCCACCAGCCAGCGCGGTATCTTGCTAAATCATTCGAACCAATCTATAGATGCGTTGCTTACAGGTTAGACGCTATTTGTTCTCTCTCATTGGTTCTTAACCTTTCTGATCGTGTTATTATTATATATCACTATATATTATGTAAGCGGTGTATTTTAAAGCTATTGTTGCCGAGGTATAAGTTTCGAATGATTTAGCAAGAGACCCTCCCCAATTCCCCCTCGTGGGTTCCAACGCAGTTCACAATAACACGCGCAAAGGCTGTGCTACCGCGCGCCGCGTCTGCCACTCATGGGTCGCATACCACAAACTTCTACCCGACCGGCGGGAGATATACAGGTCGTTCACTACCAACGTTACTTTACGTTCTGAGCAACATGGATTAATTTGTGGCCCGAGGTTGTGGTGTGGCAATCACAGTTCGCAGACGTGGGTCATGGAGAAAGCTTAATCAGTTCAGTTTATTTACATTAATTTTTCTTATTTCTTTTTTCATATCGCCACGTTGCCTCTATATTCTATTTGAAGCTTTCGTAATTACTAAACGATTTTGAATGCTATTTTGTTCAGCTGATTTTATTATGCATTATTTATGTTCTTTGTTTTATAATTTTAGCGAACCATGAGTTTCATGTTGGCCATGTTGTGCTAAAGTTGCGATAATCATTCTATTTTCCATATATATATATATGATATATATATGATATCTATATACAACTACTGGACAACAAATTAGTCCGATTTAAGGCATCCACAAGTCTATGGCTACCCCAGAAATATATTAAATTCTGCCATTTTTGGTCCGATGTATAATTTAGTATACAAATTAGAAATGTTTGCTACCAGCCTGCGATTCAGAAGGTTCATTTAACATTTGACCTTAAGACCGATATACCCATGTATTTCTCCTATCATAGCAAATCGGACTAGTTCTCAGCCTAGTATATATATGTATATCATTGCTTTAGAAAGCCAATATTTGAAATTGACGTAGCAAGCTTCCTTGTAATAGCCGATTATAGCCATACCTGTCAATAACGTTATAATAAAGTTATAAATATTTGTTGGCCGACAAAAACAATAACATGCGATGCGCATATACTCATGTTGTTTTCAGAAGGTTTAATTTTAAGCGTTACACACGCGTTATTATTAACTGGGACATGATGCCATCTGTATGAAGACTGAGTGATTAAATGATCACATAATCCTCATTAACATCCCGTACGCGTATAATGCGTAAATCTTGCGATTACGCCCGCGCCCGAGTGGCGCATGACGCGAAAGGAGTGATGAGCTCAGTGCGCGTCTGGCATGGCTGGGCATGATGTGCTAGGTCAGAACAGCCTGGCTTTTATATGCACACCACGCACATATACACATATATATAAACCTCACACTGGGTAAAAAGCCATTGTCAAGGCCTGTACCTGACAATTTCATTATATGCTAATTCCCATGTATTTCCTTTCTCGTCTTGGAGCCGCGTATCGCTGGTGGAGAGTAAACAAACCAAACCTGAACAAAAGATGATCAGGAGAAAAATAACGGCATATATTTTCGTGACTGCAAACTCTGATATAAACAGCACAACAACTTAGCAACGCTTTTGTTCACGCAATCTGCTTCACCGACGGAACTTCCGGTCGCTTGGTATACATACTGACCCCAATGTATCGAGCCTCATTCATGGTGTCACATTCAGCCGTCGTTTCGGGTAGAACAGTCAGCCATCCTGCCGCTACCCCAGCGCCCTCTGGTGATCCCCTGATGCCTTTCTGTCTGTCGCTAGGATGCCGTCTCTGCAGCCCCGCCAGCGCAGGCACTCCGTCGACCGGGCCTCGAGCGTGCCCCCCTACCGCCCGTCCTCCACCCCGGTCCGCCCGGCTGGCGGCGGCGGTGGTGGCGGCTACGCCAACGACTCGATGAGGGTGAGTAGGCCACCGCCTGGCCGCATGGCTAGGCCATTTCCTGGCCAGGCCACCTCCTGGCTAAGCCACCTCCAGGCCTTGGTTTGGCCATATCGTGGCTTGCACATACATCTGGCGTGGCCACCGCCTGGCTAGGCCACCGCCTGGCTAGGCCACCCCTTGGTTTGGCCCCCCGCTGGCTTGGCCTTCCGTTGGTTTGGCCATTTCGTGGCTTGCACACAACTTAGCTTGGCCCTGTCGTGGCTTGCACGCAATCTGGCCTAGCCACATATTGGCTTGATCACCGTCTGGTTTGCCAGTATCGCGGCCGCCTTACACCTTATCTGGGTCACGACTCCCGGCAGAACTTCATCTTGTCTGGACCTCATGCGGTCATGTGTAGATCTAGATAATTGCACATATGTACAGTTGCATTGTAATAAACCCGGGTGTCAGTGTGTCTAACCGGGTTATTTCCCCTGGACTTGTGTGTCTTACCTCTCCAAGGCTGGTCTGTATGCACCCGCGACCGGCTGCAGGATCTCACCCAACCTGTCTGTCTTGTGGAGTGGTGTACCTAGATGTGTGGTTGCGATGCGTGTTAAAGGAGTGTCCACGGACATTCATATAATACGTGTTCCGGGGTAAAATAAACCCTCAAGAGACCTACTGTCCAATTGGCCCGCCGAGAACGGAACTGACGTCACACGCGGGCCTCGCCTCTATCATTGAGGCCTTCGAACTTTAAACTCCCGGCATGCTCATCCTTAAAATATGACAAATGCCCGTATGCCCCTTCCACCCTACCACCCCCACCCCCCTTCCTCTCGTATCCTTAGTGTTCGCGTCACCCCCCCCCCCCTACCCCGGTGCCTGTCACAACCCATACACACAGATAACCAACCAAACGCGACTAACCAAGCGTTTGCACGCGATGTCATTTGGTTTTATGTATGGTTTTATGCACTGCTTGAATGAATCTAACGCTCAGCTGGTGAAGGTATAGTATATATACATATATATACATCGTTTTCATTTAAGTCAATAGTGTTTCTTTTTATGAATGTAATATTTGTTGGTTTTTAAGCGATGCGTTTTTCAGGCCAGCATTAATGAGTAGATTAATCATTGATGCAATAGTATTATTTATATCAGTAATTTTACTCGCTGTTATCCTACACTTGACGATCATTTATGTTAACACATGTTATTCAATGTAAAGAAGATCATGTTTGGTAATCTCGTTAACGACTGTAAGTTACAACAGTGTATGGAGTATAACTCTTCAAAATTATGATGTATTTTAGTTTATATGATAACTCTTCTTTTAGTTTACCTTCATCACTGGAAGAATTTCCAACATCCTTTGGTTATGCAAGTTGAGCTGCACTTATTTTAATTACATTTATATCATGTAGCGGTATAACAATAAACGGCAAAGCCTGCTTGCGATAAGTCTTCCATGTTAGCCCGCACTATTGTTTCAGAATAGCTCAGGTATTACTCACGAGTTGCGCTAACCGCTGCATCACCGCGTTTTCGTGACTGGCGGGAGGGGGAGGAGAGGGGGCAGGAAGAGGTGGGCTAACATGAAAGATGGACACGCGTTTTTCTGCTGACCAAGCACATTTTATTTCCCATGAGCAGGGAATTAATATGATTATATATGTTCGTCCCCCTCTCCCCCCCCCCCCCCCCACCCTCCCTCCCACTACCTACCTACAGAGACCAGCGTTCACGCCAACTATGTCTGATACCCGCAAGCGATGCCGTGAAGTACTGTGCCGTACTAAGCACGACCCCCGCTATTTCGACTACTAAGGGCTACCCCGGCTGGCGCCCGTACCACGGCAGGCGTCCCTACATGTAACCATGTAGAACAAGGTGAGATGACACCCCTTGATAAATAGTCGGGGAAACAACACAAGAAGGTTCAGCAATAAATTAAAGATTGGATCGGATTCAAGATATGTCATGCCAAGGTCACGTTTAAATGTACTGTAACATATAAATATAGCTTGCATAAAAACAATGTTGATGGCGTTTACTAACTGTTCACTTACTCCTTTATATGTATTACAAATGTTATATGCTGTTAAATTGTATTTGTGTTTATAACAGTTATATGTATTTATTGTTAGACGCAGAAAGACTAGTTTTGTCAAAAATAAAACAAAACTCATTCTCACATGGTTTTCGGGCACCTAGTCTTCTGTCTAAATGAAAATGAATCGGTTTAGGCCGCTTTTGTGCACACAATGGGTAAACCGGATCATCATCTGATGACGGTGTACTGCATACTAGTGACACACCCCGTGTAGAGTGGATTATGGCGTGCAGTAAGCCGGGTTATTAACTCCTCCAACCCGCGTCTGATTCCCTTGTAGTTTTGAAGCGATGAAGGGGAATGACGAAACCAACCTTCGAGTTCTCGAGAAGAGAGAGGAAGAAGAAGAAACTTCTCGATGGTCATCGCCCGATGACATTTCAATTATAAAAACAAGAGGATAACCACTCATAATCACTTAGCGCTCGTGGAATTGGATACCACGATAGCGATTATTATAACGTTAGTAGTTGATTCGGTTGATGTGGATGCGACTGATAGACGTGCAGTTTACCCGGCGAGAGCGATCACTCCACGACTGATGATTCGCCATTCTAAGCAGTGATCACCATCACCACCATCATCACCTCCATCACCATCACCATCACCATCACTCTCGTGATGACCATCCACCTTCGAGACTCGATAGGAACGATGCTACGGCGAGAACGAAGGGACGCCGCGGGGACCAATGTGTTGCTACGTTTCACGAGGAGTACCATGGCAACCAAGGATCACATGGCCAGATCTTTGGTTGCCATGGTAACGGCCGATGTTGTGGGTTTTTTTTAAGCCCCGACCACGTGGTTGCATGTGCGTGAGAGACAAGTCTCCGAGACATGTCCAATAATATCGTACGTGTCAATATCGTGGCGGCAAAAAATCTTCCAAGGTCAAGTGAAGGTCAACAGGTCACCGATAGCTGTTTTATTCTTTAGTTTGAGTTTTATGTGCACTCACATCTTAGCAGCCCCGGATTTTTAGTGCACACGCAAACAAGAAAAACAGCGGTTCTCTTTGTTAACATTATTATTATTAATATTATTATTATTATTATTATTATTATTATTAAGACAAGCAGACGGCGATCCATATAGTTTCTGGAGAATGACGCTGGCCATTGCTGTAGCTGGTGTGTTGCAGTTTGGAGTGATCCCTCGCAAATATGACGCGTCTATAAATCTATTGGCGCCCTGTCATCAGCAAATGTCCAGGTCACAGTATGACTACCTTAGTTTGTTTTTTTGTACATACACCCGAAGGCTCGACTGTAGTCTGGTGCGCCAGGAAATGAAGGTAGTTAATGATGAACATAGAACTTAGGGACGTAGGAAAAAACTAATAGAAAGGTGTATATTTCAGTTGTTACCAGAGGACACCAAGAAGTTACGTTTTTTGTGAGCGTGGAGTTTAATGCAGAGGCAAGGTCTTTTTATATCAGGTCCCATAGAAAGCCCCTTATATGTTTTATTTATTTGTTCACTCTTTGCTGAATAAATGTTTGTTTTCTACAAGGCTAATGTCATGTGTTGTGTGTATCACAGGTACACGGACTTACAAGACACAGATCTACGTACGCTTCTTGATTAAAAGAATGATACAGACATATTTGTGACAAATATGTTGTTATGACAAACACGTGTCCCATGCTTATTTCTCCGCCAGATATAAGCTCGTGGATCGTTCAGCCCTGATTTGCGTCTCTGAAACTTAAAGGCAAAACGAAATTCAGGTTTAAAAGCGTACAAAACGTTTCATAAAGACATATTATTATGAAGCGAATCAAGACAAATACCCACTCTGCAGTGCTTCACATCGTCACCGATTTGCAAGCATTCAGGCGCTAAGACCGATAGAAACAAAGAAAAATTCTACGGCCCACGGAATTGGTTTGGTCTAAACATATTTTTATTTAACAATAGCAAAACAGGCAAGGCCTATATTAATTCCTTTTGCACATCATACTAATAATATGATATAACACACACACACAGCAGTAAATACAGATCGTTAATGGAATTGTTTGTCTCAGTACCTATCAAGCCGCACTGAGCTGAAGTGCTATACACACTGTTTACAATTGAATTACTGAATACACTACCATTGCGATCACTATACAGCCTGTAAAATATACTGTATGACACACACCACAATCGTACACTTTACACTTACACTGTATGATGCAGTCATCGGCGCGCGATGTACATTATAAGACGTAAATAGTTACACTTCGTGACGTACACCACATTGCAAAGTCCATGACAACCGGGGGGGGGTGGGGGGCTGAACAAAATTGCGACTAAGGGGTCCGTTGTTTTTTTGACGACTGGAAAGGGGCAGGGGAGCACAGCATTTAAAAAGGGGGGCACGGATATACTTTAGGGTCTGAAAAGTGGGCGGACGTGCCCCTGCATGTGGCCCCCTTTGGACACGCCCATGCTAGCTGTACCAGTGTGCATAACACTGTGTACACTGCATGTCGTACACTGGCGTACACTTCATGGCGTACATTCTATAATGTAGATTTCATGGCCCACAATACATGCCGTACATCCTCGACGAGGGTCGAATGCGAACAAGCTGCGTGCCGATCACAACGAACCCGTGCAGGCCGGTCGATCCAAATTGTAGCCTTAAAGGATAAGAAAGCTTTAATAATCCGTTCTACTCTAGAGTGAACGACGCACAGATGCCTTGGCCTGTGAATACACTACAAGTCGTAGGTTGTGGTCAACATGAGATCCAAGTTTCGTAAATGGACAACAAAACCGGAAGTGTCTCCAGTGGATTTAAACGCCAGACACTGCGCGGGTGACGTATTTAAATAACGCGTTCGCCCAGCGCAGTAGTCTACGCGTGCTTTGTTATGTGTCCACTCTTTGCAAGAGAACGTCATTATTTAATGGATTAATTAAATAATAGGTTTTTAATATGTTAAATTAATACCTGCTTTATATAATAGGTTGCATTCTCGCATTGCACTTTGACACAAGCTGTAATAGGCTATGCAGTCAAAATGAGAGAATTAAGATACGCATTTTCCTCGACATTCGCCAGAAGAAAGCTCTGCAACAGGCGCTTTGGGTAGATAAGGAAGGATCGGATGTTAAAGGATCTTTAATATCCTGGGGCCGTATTCATATTCCCCTCGTAAATGACGCACAAGAAGTGCATTTTGGTCTTAGCCTCACCAGCTCGTAGCTGGTGTTCAGTGGTGTTCATGATTAAGAAATCTTCTTCGGTATCATTTCAGCACTCCTTATTTCAGAAAATCCACTTCTTGGGTGACTAAATAAGCATTTTGAACCCGATAATCGCTCGACAAATCTTCCACTTAGCGCTACGTCTAGTGGCGTAGCCTAAGTGGCGATTATGAATACGGCCCCTATGGAATCATAGGGAGCCCTCTGTCAGAATAGCGGTGTGTCAAGTTGTACATTTACGGAGCTAATTAGTATTTTGAATTTCTTTGAGATATGTACTTTACTTCGTTACTTTAACATGTGAACTTTCAGACACCTTATCCAAAACGAGTGCAGACAAATGAGCATTATGCTGCTCAAAAATAAAACTTGATACCCCAAATAAAGTGATGTATATCTTTTCTGTTACTCGACGAAACGATTTGCTAACTTTCTTTGAATAGACATGCATAGAATATTACCAGCCTGTTCAAAATGCGCCATTTTTATTTGTTTAGTGGGTATTCTCAATTCTCCCTTAAGGTCGAAAGCGGGCGGTGCCTGGCGGATTTTTTCAGAACTAAATTCATTCTTGGCATTTTAGGTTCCAATGGCAACAAATATCAATCTATGTCACATAAAATAATAGTTCCTCCACCAAATTTGCATGTATGCCATGTATTCCAAGCATATACACCAAATATTTTGTGACTGAATATACGCACCGAAAGGCAAAATTGTGATAATTCTGCATTTTGGGCCTATTTTATAACCTATTTTGGTTACAACCGAGCTTATAGAGCAAAAGTTAGTTAAGTAACATATCGTTTTTTTGCTATTTTTGCATTCACCATGACGCTAGGCTTCAGCAGGCAGTTTTTCAGGGAAGTCTGTGGACCAACTTTTTTAGAGGGCTTCAAAATATTGAGAAACACATTTAAAGCAATTTTCCAATAACCGCCATGTTAAAGCCAATTTGACAAAAATGCCCAGAACTATTTTTTTAGTAAAGTAACATATGTATTTTATTAATTTTTCAAGTAGATCCATACACGATAGTTATTTAGAGAAAAAAAAATTTCTGTCGACGAAATTTTGTTGATCCCCCACCCGCTCTCGACCTTAAGAGAAACTGATAAGGCAGTGTACTAACCCATCTCTGCGTTACCCCATTGTTGTGCGATAACGCCCGATATGCGGCATGGGTCTGACATATAGGCCACATATGACGTCATCATTTGGTGAGCGTCTCTATTAAAATATATAGGTAGTCCTTGAATCAAGTCACTGGCTGCACGGTGAGTGACACGGTCCGCCTACGCAACGATAATAACGGCGCGGGGCTCGAGAATAGCCGCCATTGAACTCTTGAGAAGAGTTGTAACATTTGGGATCGAGGGTTTGTACCGCGACAGAAAAAGGAGAGAAGCCAGGCGATTAATTAATTACAGTACATGCATTCATTTATTTTAGCTGTACTGTTTCACAAACACCTGCTGCACCTGCAGCGATCTATGGTATATGGTACTCCCCCCTTCATTGCTTGATTATACAAGTGGTCTCTTATCTCATTTTTTAAATTCATTATCATTTATTAATATATTTATTTTATATATGATGAAACAAACAACCGAAATCACTAGATCCTCACATCAATATGGAATGATAGTAGGGCCAAAATTACAGACGCTTCATTCTATATGTCATTCATGTAATTAATGCTATATTCATGTACTTGTCAAATTATTTAGCCATCTTTCTTTCTGTTTATTCATCATTCCTTGCTAAGTATTTGTTCTCTCAATTAGTGGTGTATTATTGCTTGTTTTATTGTGAAGCAAGTTCCCAATGAAAAACACATGCAACGAATAATAAATCATGTGAAATGATGATAAAGAATATCGAACTTGGAATATACGGATCCAGGCTCTCGATCATTTACTGTCGTCACTGTTGCTTTTATCACATCATCTGGTTTAAACAGTTCTTCCACGTGCGTTATGTCGGACAAACAAGTCGGACAAAGAAAGCAGCATATGTCACTTTGTTGTCAGTTTAAGAGATGAGTACCTTTCACTTGCCTACAATCAGCTATGATTATTGGACTCCTGCGGGCAAGGTTAACCTACTGCGGGCTCGATTAACCTACTGCCGGCGTGGTTAAACTGCTGTTGGCGAGATTAATTTACTGCAGGCGATGCTAATATATTGCGGGTGTGGTTAATCTGCTGCGAGTTTGGTTGATTTGCTGCGTGTTTAATCTGTTGCGGGTGTGGGTAATCTGTTTCGGGCGTGGTAATCTGCTGCGGGCGTGGTTAATCTACTGCGGGCGTGGTTAATCTGTTGCGGGCTTGGTTAATCTGTTACGGGTGTGGTTAATCTACTGCGGGTTTGAATAATCTACTGTGGGCCTGGTTAATCTGTTGCGGGCGTGGTTAATCTGTGGCGGGCGAGGTTAATCTACTGCGGGCATGGTTGATATACTGCGGCCGTAGTTAATCTGTTGCTGGCGTGGTTGATCTGCTGCGGGTTTGAATAATCTACTGTGGGCGTGGTTAATCTGTTGCGGGCGTGGTTAATCTGTTACGGGTGTGGTTAATCTACTGCGGGCGTGGTTAATCTGTTACTGGTGTGGTTAATCTACTGCGGGCGTGGTTAATCTGTTGCGGGCGTGGTTAATCTGTTGCGGGCGCGATTAATCTGTGGCGGCTGTGGTTAATCTACTGCTGGCGTGGTTGATCTACTGCGGGCGTGGTTAATCTGTTGCGAATGGGGTTAATCTGCTGCGGGCGTAATTAATCTACTGTGGGCGTGGTTAATCTACTGCTGGCGTGGTTAATCAACTGCGGGCGTGGTTGATCTGTTGCGGGTTTGCTTAATCTACTGCGGGCGTGGTTAATCTCTTGCGGGCGTGGTTAATCTGCTGCGGGCGTGGGTAATCTACTGCGGGTGTGTTCAATCGAATGTATGCGTGGTTAATCTACTGCGAGTGTGGTTAATCTGCTGCGGGCGTGGTTTATCTACTGCGGATATGGCTAATCTAATGTATGCGTGGCTAATCTACTGCGGGCGTGGTTAATCTCTTGCGGGTGTGGTTAATCTGCTGCGGGTGTGGTTAATCTACTGTTGATGTAGTTAATCTTCTGGGTGCTCGGTTAATCTGTTGCGGGCGTGGTTAATCTGTTGCGGGCGTGGTTAATCTGTTACGGATATGGTTAATCTGGTAAGGGGGTGCCTTTAAAACTGCCTGCGTGGTTGATCTACTGCGGACGTGGTTAATCTGTTGCGGATAGGATTAATCTGCTGCGGGTGTAGTTAATCTACTGTAGGCGAGAATATCTACTGCGGGCGTGGTTAATCTCTTGCGGGCGTGGTTCATCTACTGCGGGCGTGCTTAATCTACTGCGGGCGTGGTTAATATCTTGCGGGCGTGGTTTATCTACTGCGGGCGTGCTTAATCTACTGCGGGCGTGGTTAATCTGCTGCGGGTTTGGGTAATCTACTGCGGGCGTGGTTAATCTGTTGCGGGTGTGGTTAATCTGCTGCCGGCGTGGTTAATCTACTGCGGGAGTGGTTAATCTACTGTGGGCGTGGTTAATCTGTTGCGAGCGTGGTTGATCTGATGCGGGTTTGATTAATCTACTGTTGACGTAGTTAATCTACTGCGGGCGTGCTTAATCTACTGCGGGCGTGGTTAATCTATTTCGGGCGTGGTTAATCAACTGCTGGCGTGGTTAAGCTACTGTGATCGTTGTTAAGCTACTGCGGGCTAGGTTAATCTACTGCGGGCTAGGTTAATCTACTGCGGGCGAGATTAACCTATTGTGAATGCGATTAACGTAGTGCCGGCGTGGTTGAACTGTTGTGGGCGAGATTATTCTACTTCAGGCAAGGTTAATCTACTGCAGGCAAGATTAACCTATTGCTGGCTTGATTAATCTACTGCAGGTGTGGTTAATATACTATGGGCGCGGTTATCCTAGCTCGATCATCTCTTTGCCGTGGCTTGTCGACAGAATAAACATTTGTCTCTTTAGGAAGTGAAGATAAGGCGAAGCTGGATTAAAGGCCTGTGTAGGTCAATGGGACGAACCACATGAAGCACGTGATCTATGCGTGACTGAGATAAGAGTTACCGCTAGAGCAACCACGAGTGACACAGGAGTGACAACAAAAATGCAGGTGAAGGGTTCTTTAGTGGGCTATTGACCCTTGATAGTAAATTATGTCACTACAAGCCGAGAGCAGTGGCCAGGACAGGAACCCTGGATAAATGAATGTCTTGATAAATGACACACAGTGACGATATATCATTTAGTGGTGTGTGCTACGACTTGCTGCTGCTCTAGTTAAAGTGCTAGTTTTAATCGGGTTATTTATATATAATGATTTATGCATGTATCTCAGAAATGGGGATGTGTGTGTGTGTGGTGGGGGGGGGGGGGGGTATGTAGGGAAAAACAGTTTTGGGAACGACCGCTGTTGTCAGTTTTATTGGGGGCAATTAATCTTCTTTCTTTGCTCTCGTAGATTTAAGACATTGATTTAGGAAGATAGTTGTCGATTGAAAGTCGATAGGGGGTGCCAATAAAAAAAGTCCCCATTGACCGTGCTTTAATGGGCTGGCTCGGAAATGGTTCAGCGTACATAATAAATGAAGTTGGGCGTTCACTGCCTCATATATCATCCTGCGATGAAGACAGGACGGGTATCAGCTTCCAGGAGTCTCTGTGTTTAATGGTTGTACTCACCATACTTGTGTGTTTGTGTAAACGTCATTTATTTAACAATATTAGTGTTAATTAACAAAAATTTACTCCAGTGCCCTTATCAGCATACTTGGATTTAGGATACATTGGGGGTGGGGGGGGAGGGGGCAAGGGGTATTTTCGTTCCTCGGGAATAGAGTCAGATCATTTTTCGTGAGCTGGGAATGGGATATTAGCCGACCGTCGTGATCAAGGATTTTTATTAATCCTAAACCAGGAATTTTAATATCAAATAACCGCGAATCGGGAAATCGCTGATTTATATCATTTATCCGCCCTTGCTGGGAGTTATCCTGGAAATAGAGAAATTTATTCTTCGTGATCTGGGAACACGACCCCCCCTTGCCCCCCCCCCCCCCAATACACCCCCCCCCCCACATATACATGCACCTTCCCCTGTTGAAATGATACTTTAAAGATTCGCACATGAGTAGTCGCCCAGGAGGATGGAGGAGGGTGCGGTGGGGGCGTACAGGGCAGACAGGGTGTCATGAGGAGATACTGGCCTACGTCGTAATGGTTGTTGACCCAGTGGAGGGTGTCAACTTGGAGTCAACCGGTACAGGGTGTTCTCACTATGCAAGGATACACCCTACATTCATGGTCATTAAGTAATCTGTTAATAATAATGTCCATATTTAAACTAATTTGCCATAATTATATATAGAAATAGGCCTGCACATGTTCAATGCGTTTTCATATTAACTGATCTACAGAAGCATTAACATGACATATCGGATGTTTTCTTTGGTCATGGTGCTTCTTTTATGAGGCACCATGTAGTACAAAAAAGGCTGCTTGACTGGGTTATGTATCGCCTTGGGTAATCTTTGCAAGACGCCAGCCCGGATCACAGGTCAATTGTTCATTCGGTTGGATCATCGCGCGATTCATTTCGCAGAGCCACGTGGTCTGTCACGTCTGGGTGCATGCGCACTTGGTCGACCATCGTCGAAACACCGAGAACAGATTTGCGATTTATTTTTGGCTTTTTTTTTCATTTTATTTTGTCTTCATAACAATAAATAAATGGTTACATGAAAAAATGGCAAATGCGAGTATGTAATAGCGAATACAAACACATAGACGTTAGTTTAAATGACGGAAGAAGAAGTTTCCATCATTAAGATATAATCAAGTATACTCGACGACATACCGCAAGCAAGTTATGAGACGCCAAGCGACAATAGTCAATATCAGGAATGATTTTGTTTTATTGTCCGGAGAGCAATCACAATTGCCCGTGAATACGGGTTGTTCTTAATTGACCAAAAAGAACATAACCATCCTGAATGACAGGTTAAACATTCTCGAACGAAATCTGTTGGTTTTATCGTGTTTATTCAGACAACGGATTCACAAATTGCCGGGGCATGCAGGGCAGTCGTTGTGTCTGCAGCCTTTCGATCTGGTCCGAACCTGCCCTGGCCTTTTGTCACCCCGACATTAATGACGGGCTTCTACACAGCGAAGACATCAAACAAGACATATAGATTTATATACGAAGGATTACTGCTAACTGACCTTCGATCGAAAGCGGTTTAATATCTTATACGAGACGGCATATTATTCTTGACATTTGGTTCTTAGTATACAGTTGTTAACATGATTTTTTCTGCAACCTTCAATGGATTTAAGATGCAGCCGTTTACGAAAGGTAACATAATACGGTTCTTGCCTTTCGTACCATGATGCTTCAGTGAGTAGAAAAGACCAGGGCTTCTTTTTGTTGCACAAAAGGTGTGCAACAAAAAAGGTGTTGAATAATATCACAGTTCATGAATACAATGTTTCAAGGATGATGTTGTCTCTATAGCATTTACCAGCTGGCCATTCTGTTAGAACGGGGAAGGCCGAGAACTGGCATCTAATGTTACAAGCCCAGTGGGGACGTAGCTTCCAGTCTACATTGGCTGGATGGTGACTTATATAGTAACTATAAAATACCCATGATTTAATAGCTGGTGTTGTATAGTGTTGGTGGTGCACCGGGTTAAGTCGTGGGTGACGTCAACAGGTACTTAACTAGCCGTGTGGTGAATTTATAGCTTCACTTAATTAAAAAGCTTATTTATCAATTTATAGCTGTCCTTACTTAACTGGAGAATGACGGTTCTGTCCGAAACAGTCACCTACATTGGGCGGTAGATTTCCGGATACTTTCTGTGCGTAGGGTCAAGTCGTTAGTTCAGAATATAAACTCTTATTTGATTAAAATGTCACTTGTCGCGTCCAACGTGGAATCTTTTCCAAAACTGTGGTTGGTCAGGTTCATGGTTGTATAGTCTCTCTCCATCCATCAATTGTTAATTTATTAGCCTTATAATCACAGGCCAATAAGAGCTTTCTGGTCGTGTCCACAGCTCCATGGTAACACGCCAATAAGAGCTTTCTGGTCGTGTCCACAGCTCCATGGTAACACGCCAATAAGAGCTTTCTGGTCGTGTCCACAGCTCCATGGTGACACGCCAATAAGAGCTTTCTGGTCGTGTCCACAGCTCCATGGTAACACGCCAATAAGAGCTTTCTGATCGTGTCCACAGCTCCATGTTGTTAGGTCAACAGTCAAATATCAAAGGTAAACTACTTGGATCGTCTTTCATTTGTCTACAGTGTCGATCTCCACGTCGTCCACAGGTCTATAATCGAACCTCATCGATGATCTCGCTGTGGCTAAATGCAGGGTTGACGAGGCCGCCTGACGTCATTTCCGGCATTACGACATCCTGAACCTGGGCGGAGTCCTTGTAGATGATCTGCACCGACCTGCAGCTGTCCGCGCGACTTCGGGATCCGGCGCTACTGACGCTGCTGACGCTGGCCGTCTCGGGATCGACTACCCGGCAACACTTGCAGCATTTACAACACTTCCGGCAGGTGTCGTTAAAGCACACAGCCTTGATGGCCTTGTCGTAGGGGGCCAGCGACCGGCAGGCCAGTGGCAGCCACTTCCAATTCTGGAGGCAGGTGGGCAGCTTGAGCCGGCAGTAGTTCTGCATGACCTTGATGATCACGATGAAGATGACGACGGCCAGCACGGGGACGAGGACCCCGACGAGAACCTGCCAGCCGGCCAAACTCAACCCGAAGATGGAGACCGGGAAGACGAAGAAGAGCAGAACGATGTAGGCGATGGCGAACCAGCGGTATTTGGCCGTGGTGTTGCCCAGGAACTTGGCCCCCAAGATGGGCAGCTTCCTCATGAAGGGTATCGGGTAGTACATGAGGATGCCCGTGATGTTGAAGAACAGATGGCACATGGAGACCTGCATGGTGTTGCGCACGGCCTCTGGGCTGGCCGTCAGCGCGGCCATGATGCTGGTCAGCGTCGTGCCGATGTTGGAGCCCAGCGTGAGCGGGTACATGCGCTCCACCGAGATGATCCCCATGCCGACCAGCGGGGTCAGCGTCGAGGTGAAGACGGAACTGCTCTGCAGCAACATCGTGATTCCAGCGCCCATCAGGATGGCCAAGTAGCCCGTCAGGAAGGCGGCCTTGCCCGGCAGCTGGGCGTTGACGCCGATCCGGATGGCCTTGGCCATGGGTCCCCGGAAGACGACGTTCAGGATCTTCACCATGATGATGACGGAGGTGAGGAGGACGAAGAGGGAACAGACGAACAGGATGGCGCCTACCTCCATATCGGACAGGTTACACCACGTGTCCTCTACGCCACACCCCGCAAAGAGGTGGGAGCCTGCAACACGAAGAAAGGGGACCCGCACCGTCACCAAACGGAAACATTCAGGTAATAACCCGGAGATTCAGGGTATAGGACATTCATGCAAGCATTCAAGTAACAACCCGGAGGCGCAGGGTACAAGACATAACATCATTAACATCAAGTAACAAAGAGAAGACCACTGACCGTTTAAATTTAAAAACTGCTACGTGAAAGTTCAAATAATCCACTTACATGTGGTGGATGCCGTGTGGTTGACATCGGTCCAATAGAATGTGTTGGAGTCATTGGAAGAGCCAGTGCAGTTGGTCAGGTTCATGCCCAGCGTAAACTGGTCATTCGTGATGGTATCCACATAGGTCTCATTGACGTCGCCTTAGAATTACAGACATTAGGCATGTAGCAAAACGTTATTTCCTATTTAATAAGATACACAGAAAGTATAATGAAGTAATAGTGCTAGTGACAAAGGAATTGCAGTATTATGGTTACAGGTAGCTTTTTAATTTCAATATAAACGCGCAAATCACAAATTAGACATTTTTCGACAGAAACAAACATTTACAAAAATTGTAACTCAGCAATGGAAACCCCTACATAATTGGCGACAAAAAAGCGAACGAAATTATGTAAATATTAAAGCTGCATATTTTCAATTTAATATTCAATAACGTGTACAGTTGTACATTACACTTACCACAGGGAAATGTTTGTACAAATTCATCATAGACCGGTGTGCAGTAGTACTTGCAGATGGGATATTTCTCTTTCTCGGTCTCCTCGGCAATGGCCGATACAACCGATTTGTCCACCTGAAGTTAACAGGTTAACTGCCATGATATCCTTCATCAACTCCTAATATGCGTTGACCAATAATAACTGCCACTTGTTCGTCTTTAAACATGAATATATGCATATGATACGATACGGTTCTTAGGCTATACAAAAGATGGATTATATGTTTGGGATAATTGCTGAAAACATGATTTGGAGTATTTTTTGTAGCAGAAAAGCCAGTAAGTAGAACTTAGCGGCAAATCACTGGCTGGTGTGACGCCACATTTCGACAATAATGAAGTCGCAATTCCACGCCATACTGACGCCATACTGACGCCATACTGACGCCATACTGACGCCACACTGACGCCATACTGACGCCATACTGACGCCGTGTTTCGAAGCTATAAAGCCGCCACATTTTGACGTCATACTGACGTCATGCTGACGTCATGCTAACGTCATGCTGATGACATAATGATGCCATACTGACGCCATACTGACGCCATACTGACGCCATACTGACGCCGTGTTTCTAAGCTATAATGCCACCACATTTCGACGTCATATTGACGTCATACGGTCGCCATACTGACGTCAAACGGTCGCCATACTGACGCCATACTGACGCCATACTGATGCCGTACTGACGTCATAGTGACAACATACTGACGCCGCGTTTCGACGCCATCACTACGCGACTTCCGGATACATCCACCACAGCCCACCCACCCACCCTAGCACGTAACAACAACACCCACCTGGACGATGCGTTTGGTGAGCGGGTCAGTGATGACCTTGAGGAACTGGGGCTCGTCGAAGTCGCTGGACTCCTTCACGTCCATGGTGTTGACGATCGCCTGGCTCAGGTAGAAGAGGTAGCCGGTGGCCGCTTCGATAGGCAGCAGCACAAACACCGTCAGCCAGTTGAACATGTCGTGCACCGTGGCCCCGGCGAAGGACCGCCGGAAGACCTCCAAATCCGTGGCTTGGGACATCGACACGAGGCTGTTGGTCACCGATGTCCCGATGTTGGCGCCCATGATGATGTAGATACTCTGCTCCACAGTCAGCACTGGAGGGAAGAAATGGCTGGTGTGTGAGGCCATGGCCATTAGGATGGCATATGAAGGTAAGCATGAAGGGCAAGAAACCTCCCGGGACAGTGACAAAAGAGAACTATTTTTGACATTGACTCTTTGTCAAGACAACCATTCTTGACATTGACTTCTTGTCAAGACAACCATTCTTGACATTGACTGTCAAATGATAACTATTCTTGACATTGACTGCCAAATGATAACTATTCTTGACATTGACTCTTTATCAAAAAAAAATCATTCTTGAAGTTGACGCTTTATCAAAGGTAAACCATTCTTGACACTGACTCTTTATCAAAAGAGACATGCAATCACCTAGTCTTTCCTTTGCAAACTTTGTATTTTATATAACCTATTTCTGCGAGTGTCTTGACCTTGTCACTCACCGTTGGAGCCGACCATGGCGACCACGATGGAGGTGGAGGTGGAGGAGCTCTGGAGGAGCACGGTGGCCAGGATACCGAGCATAAGGCCAGCGATGGGGTTGTTCAGGATCACGCTGTTGGTAAACGCCTCGGCAGCCACCCGACCTGGCGCAGGGAGAGAACGAACACCGTATGTTAAAAAATATACATATACTGAACAGGGAAGTAGTTTTCTATGCTATAGGAAAAATATATGGATATTTGTTGACGCTATATTAAGTTTTGACAACCGTATGAATGAAATACTGGCTGGTAGACACATGTGACCAACAGTGTAATATCTAGATAGCTAGACATTTCACAATCTTAGGTTTGTCGGTGGCAATACATGCATGACGTTATAGGGTGTCCTCTCTCATTAAATCATGGACATTTTAAGCAAAGGATATGTCATATATGTGGACCGACACGGGCAGTGGGAGTTGCCATACCTAACTCAATTGACCATGCTTTCATTTCATTGGCTAAATTCGTATACCACATAGTATAGTGCCGCCCTCTATTGGCCAAGCCATTCGCATTCACCAATGCGTTACATCCAGACGCGTTAATTGCTGCGAATGTGTTTTTGTTTGTGTGGCGGTTTATCACGGAAATGAACATCGTGATCATCCCCCATTTGCACCCGATAAAAGTTCAGTGTCCATTATGGAATACCAACCTGCGAGTAGCTGGAAGGCAGACGTCAGCAGATCCAGTGAACAGATGAAAATATAGAGCAGTCCAAGTGCGAAGCAGACTCCGCCCAAGAGAGCAAATACACGACCAATCTTCCCCAGCGTCGAGAGTTCTGGAGACAACATTTCAAAACACTAAACTTTCGCGTCGTAGAATTAACTATGAACTATGACAATATGCAACCTATATATAAAGTATTGAAAAGGGATTTCAAAGGATTGAACTTTAGTTTGCATTTTGTACATTTGGATTGTCTGGATGGGCAGGTTCATTTAACCATGATTGATTGTCTTGTCTCAAAAAAGGTGTTGCATGACGGGAAAAAGTACTGTTCCGTGGTGATGGCGTCGTTACTGACCTTTCCACGGAGTGGAGTCGTCGACCACTTCGATGGCATTGACGTCGAAGCGGTCAATTTTCTTGGCCGCTTCCTGGCTGTCGTCTCTGCCATCGTCCTCGTCCTCCGAAGAGGAGCAGGAGCTGCTAGAACCTGACGACGTCGAGGGGCTAGGAGGCGGCCGATCGTAGTCCATGGAAGCCGGGTCGTAGTTCAGGTCCATGATGATCTGACTCTCGAATGCCCCCTCCTTCTCCTTGTCTGTCCCCTTGATGCCTTCCAAAGTGAAGAAGACGGCTTGCTCAAGCGGCACCTTTTTCTCCATGTCGTCGGCTTGGGTCTGCAGGACATCCCGTTGGGCGGCACTTTCCTCCAGCAGACGGCGCTCCTTGTCTTCCGCGGACCAGTGGACGCTTGCCATCGTTGCGGCTCGCTTTGCACTATGTCTGGTAGACTCTTCAGGAACTTGGCTTCTTTGGCTGTTTACTCGATTTTTGGGTGATCTTGCTTCTTCTGTGATCTTTTCCTTGTGTACCCCTTTAACTAGTAGGCTCGGTTTCTTTGGCTCTGAAATGAAAAAAAAAACGTCCATCATAGCGGTCAGGTTTCCGGTTTTTGCTCTCTTCTTTTGTGCCATCTATTATTGGACAACCTTACTTGGAATCATTCGCGTGTGACCTGTTAATCCCCCCCCCCCCCCCCGCACTCACCCCCCCCCCCCCACTCCTCGTCCCGCGCCCCATTTGTGAAGAGCCAAGCATTAGTCTGCGGAGATTTCATATTACCCAAAGCGAATCACTAATACAATCCAAATACCGCACATGGCTTTAGCGCTAAACTCGATACCACTGCTATTAGCAAGGATGATACTAGTAATTGCTTGGTTATGGTGACCAATTTCGGAAGATGAAATCACTCTTCCCAAATCATCTTGTCAGGAAGGCCATTGTTTTGAAAAAAAATGGACAATCGATTTTTTCGAAGGAAATTTTGTTCACAAAACGCGAAGTCATGCACCAGGAGAGTGTGGAACTACTTAAAAAATCTAAAAGATATAATTAAAAGCATGTCAATTAGTTCTCGAAACCGAAGAGAGTCAGGATTTCAAAAAGAATTGCCCGACATGCAAAAATTATTGTAGGGCAGCTAAAACTCGGGTGAAACTGTGTCAGTATCCATGGGGACCCCCCCCCCCCCCACACACACACACACCGCCCCTCTTCTAAGATAGATTAAGGTTACCTGCTGTGTAACGCTGCTTCCTGTTATCACCATGACTGACCAATCATGGTAAGACAAGACAGTCTCGGGACAAGAGTTGACTTCGATGCAGTATCTTTTTGATTATACAACTTCCCGTTTTTTAATATAAAAATTTCGTTGTCTGAATTTTGCAATGCGGCAATGTCGCATGTCGTCACTTACCACTTCCAGATCTCTGCTTCTGGTTATGTAAAAATAATTACAAAATAAGCTGATGATACTTTACCAATAACTAAGAAAAAATTGTTAAATAACGAAAAAGGGAAAACTTTAATTCACAATCTTAATTAAGTGTTGATATCTTACCGTGTCTTAATCAGTCAATCCATAAGGTAAGGTGCGCGGTCTATTGTCGTTGATGCTGCAGCGCGCTAGAAGGCATCGAGCTGTGACGTCACAACGGTACCGGGTGGTTGTGTCTCTGTAGGATGAGTTGATTATCTCCTGTTTGGAGTACGCCTTAGTCGGGCAGGTCCGACTCAGGCGTAACTAGACTTGCAACGATCGCAGCTGTGCGAGGCCCTTTTATACCCCGCCGAAATGAGGGGGTGTTACGAGAGCTCCACGAGGACGCGTCCTGCTCTCCACACCCCTCTCCCACCTCCCCGCCCCTCCCCCCCCCCCACCCCCTCCCCCCACATGCCCGCCCGATACATTTGCCCGCTTCAAGTCTCTCTTTTTGCATATGATCGTAGATCAGTCGTCAACTGTGTCTATTGGCCATCTAGACATGAGAAACCCCCCCCCCCCCCGACTCCACCCCCACCCACCAGCCGCCCCATGCTCACATTGCCATCTCCATACAGCGGTGCATGACAGTCCAGCACTTAAACTGGCGAAGGCGAGCGACGAGCCCATCCAGGATTATAGGAAGATCACAGGATCGCCAAGACGCCATTTCTTAGAAAAATTAATTATCCTTATATACGTGACATTGTATGTTTCGAACCATAACGAGTAGCCGTTAATTCATTGGTCAAGGCGTGGACCACTGAATAAGAGGCGGCGTCCTTGCTCTTTGCTGTCTTAAAGAGACTGTCTAGGTCACCGATGGGCCGCAAAACACATTGCTATTGTTGTTGTTTATGTTGCATTCGGAAAGGTCTAGGTCACCACTGAGGCGACAACAACAAAGGGTCAGTCGGCCACCAGGTATCTGTCCTTAAGGAGGTAATAGTTACTAAATAAGGAAAAATCATAAGGAGAATGTGTACCATGTAGTATGCTCCAGTACAATAGCATATACTTGAATTTATATCATATGAACACATATGTTTAGATTCGGGTTTTTTAACAAGAAATGCAAAGCTATTCCGCAAGAAGGACGTCTGCTATGGGTTGCAATAACATCCAACGCCGGATCCAGGGGACGATAATAGTTTTAGAAAAAGGTTGAAATTAAGAAATTAAGTTTGTGAACAGTTTTTGTTATCATGTAAAAACCCTGTATTATGGCTCGTATGATATATATTCTCAAATTATAAAACGATCATTGTTACACGACAGGTTGTTGGCCAATACATGTACATACATACATCAACACTAACCAATTATGGTTAAAGGCGGGGCTAACTATATTGTAATCTTTACATTGCGGTTAATAATAAATATCTTATATTTAGTATTCATGTAATGTGATGTAATGACCTTCCCTGTACCCTTGTTCCATTAAAACCGTGCAACAATAAAGCTCTCTTAGCGTGATGGTCTGTGTGGTCTGATGGCCTGTTATGTGTCCCTGTCCTGTGTCCCTGTTCTGTGCCCCTGCTCTGTGCCCCTGCTCTGTGTTCCTGATCTGTGTTCCTGATCTGTGTTCCTGATCTGTGTTCCTGATCTGTGCCCCTGCTCTGTGCCCCTGCTCTGTGTTCCTGATCTGTGTTCCTGATCTGTGTTCCTGATCTGTGTTCCTGATCTGTGTTCCTGATCTGTGTCCCTGATCTGTGTTCCTGATCTGTGTCCCTGATCTGTGTTCCTGATCTGTGTCCCTGATCTGTGCCCCTGCTATGTGTTCCTGATCTGTGTCCCTGATCTGTGTTCCTGATCTGTGTCCCTGATCTGTGTTCCTCATCTGTGCCCCTGCTCTGTGTTCCTGATCTGTGTCCCTGATCTGTGTTCCTGATCTGTGTTCCTGATCTGTGTCCCTGATCTGTGTTCCTGATCTGTGTCCCTGATCTGTGCCCCTGCTCTGTGTTCCTGATCTGTGTCCCTGATCTGTGTTCCTGATCTGTGTCCCTGATCTGTGCCCCTGCTCTGTGTCCCTGATCTGTGTCCATGATCTGTGTTCCTGATCTGTGTCCCTGATCTGTGTTCCTGATCTGTGTTCCTGATCTGTGTCCCTGATCTGTGTTCCTGATCTGTGTCCCTGATCTGTGCCCCTGCTCTGTGTTCCTGATCTGTGTCCCTGATCTGTGTTCCTGATCTGCGTCCCTGATCTGTGTTCCTGATCTGTGTCCCTGATCTGTGCCCCTGCTCTGTGTTCCTGATCTGTGTCCCTGATCTGTGTTCCTGATCTGTGTCCCTGGTCTGTGTCCCTGATCTGTGCACTTACTATACTTCTGGAAATGTGTGGTGTGATGTTATTACAAAATTCCACAGTATAATTCAGTATAAGAAACAAAAAAATGTCTGGAATCAAAACAATGTAATAATGACAATAATAAGTTATATTCTGTTTCAAGACGGGTTGCCTCTCTAGCTCTATCCTCCGGTAATCGACGGAATATCGTCATATGGTGCGCCATAATTGATGTCATGCTAAGGCGTACTTATAAACTGTATGTATTCAAGGTTGGTATCAACACAAGTATCGGACATAAGAAACTTACATATTACTTAGACTTAGGAAGTGCTACCAAGGAAATAACCATATATATAGGCTGCATGTTGAATGCAGAAACCCCCCCGCTATTCAACCGAAATGGAAGCTGGAAGACATATCATGCCAGCAGATCAACGCCAGACACATTACAAATGTACGCATTCATGTCTTACACTCCGGGAAGCTAGGACATAATGAAAGATTAAAGTATGCCACATAACGCAGTTTGTCCGCTTGCACGTCCTAAACTTAGAGTGACAGCTCTTCTGATTCGTCCAGCAATGAGCCAATGAAATAACTGCCCACTGAACAATTAAGGTCTCAAATGTCGTGGCCACACAACGCCAATCTCGTAAGGTATCGGTCACATAAAACGAGATTAATTTGCATGCCCTATATACGGGGGATGAAAAGGCGCCCCCGACGGGAGCAAAATCACCCAATGCGCCCTCCCCCCCCCCTCCCATCCCACACACACGCACTCCGCCCTCCTCTAAATACTCAAATAAGGGGATATAAATAGGTTTGAAGTAGGCATAAATTACAGCTTTTATCGTCACCATTTACCCGAAAACATTTTGGTTTTTTGTTTACGGATGGCAGTAGGCCTAACTATTTTCTTTCAAACATGTGGTCCTGCCCCTGCTCGTAAGTTTTTTAGCGTCCTCGATCCTAATCAGTGATACGACCACGAAGCGGAAGATTAGTTCATGCGATCACCGGGGAGGCGCCGGTTGTTAGATTTTCATTTAATCCTTAAGGCTGGACACAGTTTGCAGTATCCCACTGCAGCGGGTGGTGGGGGGGGGGGGGGGGGGGGGCATGGGGGGTCATGTTCCCAGACGATGCAGAATAAATTTCTTTATTCCCAGATCGCGAAGAATTAAAAGAAGAACTCCCTGCATTCAATGGAAGGGCGGATACATGATACTGAATTGACGATTTCCCGATTGACGATTATTAATATGAAAATTCTCAGTTCACCATAAATGAAACTTGTTGATCACGGCGGTCGGCTAATACCCGATTGCCAGTTCACAAGGAATTATCTTCCTCCTTCCCAGTTCACGGTGAAATGAAAAGCCCATTACCAGGGAACGCAAATACCCCTTGCCCCCCCCCCCCCCCTCGACCCAGGTGTCCCCTAGTCTCTATGCGACGCATTTTGGCTCAGATTACACACGAATGCCATGCAATATGCCTACGTTTTAAATGCTACAGTTCCGAACCGACTTTCTGAAAGTACGTCTGTACAAACTCGGGGAGTGGAACGACAGTTGGGGGATAGGAACATACCGGCTGTTTAGAACATAGCATGTGATATCAAGTTGAAGAAAAGGGAGTATATGCTTTCAAAAATATCTCAGTTGACATATTTTTGGTTGTAAAATGAAAAGATAACAATATGAAAATCGAATTATATTTTTATGGTGCATTTGTGACTTAAATGCATATACCGTATGTAAATCACGCGCAAAGAAACACATCCGCGCGTATGAATACAGCGTGAACAACAGATTTTTTTCCTAATTAGGTCAGGTCATGCTCTGACCTATATTTCCAATTTGGGTATACCCCAATAATTTAGTCAGGTGCCGGATCTCGCAGTAGACTGGGTCTGGGAGCATGGCTTGCCTCCATGCTTCTGACTCATTTTTGCAAATGCTCTGATGTATACGAGAGATTATGGTAGTTCTTCTAAGATAGGAGTAACCATGAAGTGCGATGTCGTGTCAAGCGAACGCCGTGTCTGGCAAAAACAATGGATCAGGTGTTGCACCTAATGTTCGCATTTATCAGGTGCCGGCTGCCATTGTCGTGTACATCACAGTGTATTTATTGCGTGAGATTATGGCAATAAGTAGAAACAAGCCAAAAGGTTTAATTTATAACGCGGGCGCCTAGAAGTATGATACGCCCACCCTTCACACTGAATAACATATACATACTAGATGTGCAAATTACAAACAGATCATTGAACCATTACTCAACCACGTGTCTCAATATAGCAGGGGCGGATCTAGGGGGGGGGCGTAGGAGGTTGCACCCCCCCCCCCCGCCCTTGGGAACGAAATATAAAACGAAAGAAGCATTTTGTATGGGTATCCAAACGAAGGCACCGATCATAAGGCATTATATTGCCCATTATATGTCAAAGCGCGATGCCCCTGGTGAGTACTTAATACATTGCTCGGTTTGCGGGATCTTCGAGATAAAGCCCCCCCCACCCCCTTTTTCACCTCCAAAACCCGTTCGGGTGGGTTTTTTTACAGCCAAAATCCGCTCAAAGCACCCGCGGACCCCACCCCCTCACCCAGCCACCACATAAGATTGGTATATTATCCCCCCCCCCCCCGAGGGTTCAAGGGCGATGCCAAATGTCCTCAATTATTGTACTTGTCACTGTTGTTCACAATCTACATTCAATCCTTCCCGGCCCAGTTGACGTCCATCGCCGTATTACGATGGAAGTCGAAAACTGCGTTCAAAAATTGATGTTAGAAAGTATTGTAGAATATGTTATATCTTAGCACATATTAGCACATATTAGCACATATTATATTTTTTATACGTTTTTGGCTAATGTGTAATGAAATGTTTACATGTCACATATTTGACTACAACCTCTACTATTAAGAAATGTCATAGTTACCCAGTTTTTCACTCATTCATCTATCCCTAGTTGACCAGCGGTTCCCCAGCAACCTATGATGTACCCACGAGATTTGCATCAGATTTCTATGTAATTACTGAAATCTTGTCTAATACATATAGTGACACGTTCAAATGTAGTCATGTTTTTCTCTTATCATCTAGACTATTAGATAATTCGACAGGTGATCACTCATGGGATTATGGCGTGCGCATGAGGCTTCCTGTCCGATCCAAAGTCATTGTCTTTGAGCGAACAAAGCAAGCGTGCATCAATATATGAAGCAATCATGACCCCAAATTATCCGCGCAATGCTGAAGTGCGTGACA
>OZ025257.1:20761188-20857475 GCA_964019135.1 Arenicola marina
CTCTGAAGCTATTGTCTCATATATTACACACGCAGGCTTCAATAATGATTGCATATTTCACCTTTGTAAGTTCAAATTGTGCTTTCGCGTTTTTGTATCTGGTGTTTTTTGAATTTTTTTTTTATCAAGACTAGTGATTTTGTTTTACATTCATATATGCACCACCGTCAAGCAAAAAGCAAAGCAAAAACCACATATATGAGGTAGTTACTTCTGATAAGCTGTTGATGTATACTAAGGTATATTATATAAAGTTTAATCCATAGTAAACTGATGTATTTTGGGGTACAAAGGTAGTGACAAGGTCTGTCTATTTAATTCACAGATTTCTGTGCTTTGCGCAACCACAGTGATACTCTTCACTTCTGATGCAGTTTTCAATCGTATCAAATAACTCTTAAAAGTGATATTTAAGTTAACAATCTTAATATATTCCTAAGAAACAATTTTCTGATCAAATGTCGTGCACACATTTATAAGGACATATATTAAATCCCGTACTCCCCCCCCCTCTCCCCTTCGATATCTCTATTCACAGAACCCCTCAACAGTTCAAGAAATATAAATAACAACATGAAGCAACATTAGAGTAAAGCATTTGACATTATTGTGTATGCGACAATATTTACCAATTCGGGGTTTGAAGTCAACTGGGTAACAGATACATTAGGTTATAGCGGCTTTAGTACCTATATTCAACAGTGTGTAAGTGGTGGTATGGTCAAGAGAATCGTGCACGTATGCCTCCCATGTTTGCTCTTCGTGGTGAAAACAAACAGTGCCTTTGGTATCATGGAGCGATCATCAGTGATATCTGCACAAAACAAGCGGCGTAAGTTTTACTTTCATGACGCCCACGTATTCGTATTTCGCTGAAGTATTGGGGGTGGACAGAGGGGGAGGGAGGTGGGGGGGGGGTGGAGAAGGATAGGGGGAGTAGGTTGGATCTGCCAAATAAGGTTGCCCTATATGGAGGACTGCCTCGTGGCGGGAGTCGTGTGCAAAACATTAGCGATATAGATCTTAATAGCCGTAAATGTGTCGTTTAGCTCACTCTCGGCGGAGAAATCTGTTGTTAAACTTCAATCTCCCAGCAGGGAGGGCTAACGTCAGACTGCATGGTCACTCATGCCATACACAGCGTCACCTACCCCCCCCCCCCCTCACAGCCAGGTTATCAGTGACAGGGACTAAGAGGACACGAGGCTCTAGGAGTCGCTAGTTACCTGGTTGCTGGCTCTCTGACTGCGCATCCAAAGAAACACAAAACACAAAGAGTGCAACGTAACTTGCTGTATGACACTCAAAGATGTTGATACAAATACAAAGATATTAGGACAAATACAAAGATATTAGTACTAATACAAAGATATTGGTACAAATACATAAATATGTTAGCTTACCAGAAATACAAAGATATGTTAGCTTACCAGAAATACAAAGATACTAGTACAAATACAAAGATATGTTGGCTTATGAGACATACAAAGATATTAGTACAATTACAAAGATATTAGTACAAATACAAAGATATTAGTACAAATACAAAGATATTAGTACAAATACAAATATTTTAGTACAAATACAAAGATATTAGTACAAATACAAAGATATACGAATAGGCCAGCTTAAAGTCCCCCTCCTAGTTCCAAAGAGACATATATTCATATATTAATCCCAATATATTACGCCGACAAAATAGAATACCCATTAATGTTATAGTAGGGGGCACTATTAGAAATATTGGCCATTATCCCATATGACGCTTTAAAACATCAAGAAATAGTCAGAGGCGATCATAAACGCATGAGGCGGACATGCAGTCCGGCAATATATTTTGTTGAACACTCGAAAGTTAAAACGCTATTCCATATATTATGAATTCAACCCATCGAAAACCTACTGGTTACTTCGTTTCCCAAAAATACCAGTTCACGTGAATATATTAATTTTTTTTTTTCGCTCGCCCATATTTCGGAGTTATACCGAAAACTGCATCTCCGTCACGGTATGGCTCCTGATCCTGCCCTGGTAACCATTTTAAGAGTCGCAGCGAAAGTAAAAAGTTAAATTTACAACTGTTTTATATCGTATTTGAGGTGATCATTCACATGTGTATTCGTTGTTGTAAACCTCGCAAAATAAATAAAGTTTATACAAACAAACAAGGTTTCCCACCGCCACCCACAAGCTGATTCTTTATTCGTTTGTTTTTTGTGTGTCTTATTGCTGTTTACCACACTTTGAACTGTGCAGGGTGGGACCTAATTGTGCTCTCCACCTTCGCTCTAATCCAGGTACGCCACGTGCCGCCGTTGTGCAACATTGTATAACTGTTAAGTTCCTTTGTGCCTGTCATTTAATATATCAGTCGAGTTTGCATGCTTACCATTTCGCCACGTGCGCATCGATTAGCTCAAAGGTTCTTTGCTGATATAAAGGTCTGGAAGGGGTAAATGGCGACACGCGACACAGGCATATGTTCAAGTTCCAAATATAATATGAAGCATATTGTTAAAAAAAAACGTCAATGGGATGAACTTGAATCTGTGGTGATGAACGTATATTGATTTATTCAAAATTAGTATTTGAAAACATGTTATTTTAGGCCCTGTATTGTAAAATAAAGCATTGAACATACTTGACATGAATATTCCCAGGTTAAACGATCAATTAATGTTATTTTGACCGATTTTGTTATGTTTGATGCTGTGTGTCGTATTCAAAATGTTAGAAATGGATTAATTGTTGTTTATATATTGTCATAAATGTGTAATGTATTTTTAATTACGCTGTATGTGCACATAATACTTTTTATCACATGGACAAAATGTAACATCGTTGTTGACATATAGTTTCGGCAAATGCCACATATTGCCGCATAGATATATTCTAACAACTTAATTAGAACTATTTGTTAGCATGCGAGAATACATACTTTAGACCAAGGCTTATTTGACAATGAGATGATATGTACAAGGCGATATGTACTGATACATGACCGGAGACATCATCTGTGCCTTTGTGTTTGAATGTTCATGTGAGCAATTAAATGTGAATACATAGAACAAATCACATCTCTGTTTCTTATTTCGTTACAGTTATTACGATTCAGTTATCCAGAATAAATATAGAAAGATCTAATTATTTAGATGACAAGTTAAAATAAGTCGATGCAGGTCACACCATACTTTCCTCAACTTGCACCCCTCCCAAAGGCCTGAATCCACACACTACAAAGAAAGCATTCAGTACTTAGTACTTTGACCATATATACACAATTGTGGTGTCTAAAACATAAAATAAAGGCAATAAACTGGCCTTTAACCTCCATTTTAACGGCATGCGGACACTATTTTGAAATATATATGTAAGATAAATTGATAGGTAATATTTTTCGGTAGATTAAGCTGTATAAATAACATTAGGTTATCTGCAATTGCCTGATCTGGTTGGAATAATCATTTTGAAAAATGGTGGTCATTTTACATTAGCAGATTATTCCAACGATTTTTTGTTTTGCATTGTTTAGCCGGTCAAACTGCAGATGTGCACCCACAAATTAATTTATAAAGAACCGTTACTAATAGTGTGTGTAGGCGTGCAATAGAACTTAAATATGTTGCTTTCTTGTAAATCTACTGGACACATTGTGTGATATTGCGAGTGTTGACTCTTCTACGAAATATATTCGTTGTGTTAGTTTTCACGGTAAACACACAGCAGCCACGTCTGAATTTTGTTAACGTTTCTGTAAGACACAAGAATGGCCCTGCGCGACCCTGGTCACTTTTCGAGGAAGGTATTATTATTATTATCTTTATTCGTACGAAGCATGAAAGCATGTACACAGTGAGTTCATACGTATACGTTTCAAAAAGTGACGTGTTCAGGTAACCGTTAGTACAAATAACATTGAGTATAAAGTTAAGATCGTCAGTTGACATAGCACCGTGACAAAAGTCTCGCTCGTATAACATAGTTTGGGCAAAAGCCCCATAAGACATATCGTCGTGGCTAAGAGAGGCTCTAAAACGCGTATGACATGTTCTCTTCATATGGTTGGCGTCAGACGCAATATGATTAAGGAGGTTCCCTGCATCCCTGTGGCGCCATCTGGTGGACTATGCCGCTGCGATCTGGCGATAAGCTGGTACCGCCGCTCATACTCATGCTTGTAAGCACCGTGAGCGAGCGAGCGAAGTAGTTGGGCCGCGGAACCAGGCTAATCTGGCGAATGCTCTATTGTCCGCAGCGAGTCATCGTGTATTTCTTGTTTATGTAACAAAGTCGCGAAACTGATGCGCTGTTATAGGCAAACGCATGTCCAAGCAAACTAAAGAACTTGTTGGGATGTATAAATATATCTTTGAACGAACTGGCACTAGAAACAAGCCGGCAAATTACATAGCGTTGACAACACAGGCACAGTAAATCAGTGGGGGAGGCGGGGGGGGGGGGGGGGGAGTGTAGGGATCCCCCACATCATCGTATCATCGTAGGCCTATATGCCTACACGTTTGGTTGCTTAAATGTTTCATGTAAATTTGATAACACCAAGTATCTTATTCACTTGTGTCTCTAGTTCAGCATGTTTCCCATTCCGACCCTCAGAATTACCGGCACAATTTCCATGTTCAGGGTCATTTTACCGAAAAACGAGGTAGAAGACCCATATATTTTTTTCTCTTATTTTAACAAACAAGGAGCAAGCTTGTTACAGACAATTTTTATTAACTTTGTCTGAGCCGTTTTTTTTCTGTTGAATATTTCGTGTCGAAATTTTAAAATTCTTCATTGACGGCCATTATAAAATTAGATGTGACCCCCTACCTATTCAACGTCATTTTGACAGAAAAGTAGGTAGAAGACATATCTTTTTTATGTAATTTTATCGTTTTGGATACACAGTACTATAAGTTGAAAAAATGGCAAGAAGTTTGTCTGAAAAAAATGGAACCTATGCATCTACCTTAAGAGAGCTTATAAGGTGCTAAAATATGCCTTATGTTAAACGAAAAAGTTGATGCGCCACCACTAGCACTACCACACTGTTGTGTGCTGAGTGAGCGAATTTTAAAGTGCGGATGGCAATCGGTCGATTAGGAGACACTCGGCTATGACGGGAATTAGTTTACCGTGAGTGCGTGCTGGTAACTTAAAAAATGTCCCCATGCATACTCTCCATGGGGTAAAAAAATGGGATATGTCTCTGGCATCTATGTTCCATAAGTGGCATCCGTAGAAAGTATAACAGTACGACTTAAAAAGTTGAGTCCTACTGTATCCACCGACAGAGCACAAAGATAGGGCCGCCCTCTAGTGAATCAGTCTGTAGTTATCTTATGAATTGTGCTTCCATCTAGTGAATCAGTCTGTAGTTATCTGATGAATTGTGCTTCCATCTAGTGAGTCATTGCGTAGTTATCTGACTGATGAATTTTGCTTCTGTCAAAGATTAGTACACCAAGATAGCTCATACGGCAAAAACCCATGGTATAAAATGCGTAATGCGGCGAGTAGTGGCGCCGCTATGCGGCGAGCGCTGCCACTGCGCTGACGATAACTCCGACTGCTTGATAAGCGGCGCCCAGTGAACTACAGATTGGATTTTAGCGCTATTAATTCGGGTGATATAAAGCCTGGTGGTGTTCTTTCATGCTTTCAGGTATATTTTACATTAAATATATATAATTTTGTATTTTTCATGCGGCAATAAATAGTTGTTAGTGTCATCAAGGCGTCATATTTCGAGGACGTCATTGACTGGCAGTCAACAGTTTGGCTCCTCTAATTCGCTGATAACTTTGCTGGTTGAAAACTCTGATGTACTCTTGACTGATGGGTTTTAAAACGCAACAACTTCATAATTATTTAGCATTTAGCGGTCTGCTGTCTTTGTTTGATTGACACATTTCGTTGGACAATAGATTCGTCTACCCTTCAACGCCATTGGAAACAGTCTCCTAACAAATGTACAACAAACGCAACGACGCCCGAAGTTTCGTCTCAGAAGTAAAACTCGGGCTTTCCGACGAAATACACTTGAAAAAGAGACATTTTGTAGATGAAACCCAGAGGCGGATTCAATGAGAGAGGGGTTATTTAGGGATGTTAAAGTTGACATTTTTTCCACCCCTCCAACCGGTTGTAAAAAAATTGGTGGACATGTGCGGCCATTTTGACGTCCCCCCCCCCTTCCGCTTCAAAATTCCTAGATCCGCCCAGAGATATATTCTAAGCCTAAATATGAATGAAAACAACAAAGCCATGCTCAACCAATTGATATTTTTAATGCAAAAATACGAACATCAACAAGATTGTTCATTTCTACACAAACTCTCAGACATGAGCAGCTTTTAAGAATATAAACTACGTCAGCTGATAGGGATAGGCCTACAGGGGCGGATCCAGAAAATCTGGATAGGGGGGCCGCTTTCCGGGTCGGATTCAGATATGCTGGATAGTGGGGGGAGGGGGGCGGTTTTCGTGTTTATATGTTAAATGGTATAAATTTTGGTCCTAAAAGGGGGGCCCGGGCCGGGTCGGTCCTCCCTGGATCCGCCCGTGGCCTACTGGACTTATTGAACATGTCTTTCCTTCTTGCGCATCTAAAAGGTAATAATGAAAAGAAAAACAAAAAATTATAATTGCAAATGCTTATAAACATAAAAAAAATTCAGTAGAAATGCAGACAAAGGCTTTCCTTTTCCCGCGCTCTGGCTAGCTCTGTCAAAGGTAACCAGTCCCCGGGGAGACAGACACCCAGGCCAAGGCAGTAGGTCCATGATCATACTATATATCTGAGTTCACCCAATTTTTAATCAATCCCCGGGACATCGATTAGGACACCTCATTACACATTCTTTACGCATTAGCCGGCACTTAGAGCTTGTTGTCTTCTGGTAATTGTTGAGTAATAGATAGTGGCAACGATAGATCTTTGAATTGCTTTGCTCACATGAGCCGCCCGCTTCGATGTGGGCGATAATAGATAATTATCAGAAATTGTGGTGGTTATAAACGATGCACGATATCAATGATTGATAAATTAACGCAAGAAGCCGATCTTACCTTTCCTTTTCTTTCGGGAATCTGAAAAATACCTCTCCTGGACATTTCTTTCGTGAATTCGCGCAATTTATGGCAGAACAAACGTGAAGTTGATGCCTATCGACGGCGGTTCTGTGCAACACTACGCGCTCACCGCCTGGCGGCGCCACCGGAAGACGATTACAAGGAAATCGCCGTATGACCTATCTTGGTGTACTAATATCTTTGCTTCTATCTAGTGAGTTATTTCGTAGTTAACTGACAAATGGTGCTTCTATCTAGTCATTTCGTATTTAACTGATGAATTGTGCTTTCATCTGGTGTCATTTCTTTGTTAACTGATGAATCTGTGGTCGGGCCGGTCAATCGTTTCTTATCATTTTCCCAGGGGATACTTCGGTAACCGTGACTACGCACCTGATCGGTCGTTTTAGTTATTAGTCCCCGATTCCAAGACAAGATGTATGTGTCAGAACTCAAGAAGGGCCGACGGGAAGTGACTAGCGTTGGAAGAGGACGCCCCAGTGGTCCAGTCAGTAGCGTTAGAAGTGGACATCCCAGTTGTCCACTTACTAGCGTTAGAAGCGGACACCCCACTGGTCCAGTCAGTAGCGTTAGAAGCGGATACCCCAGTGGTCCAGTCAGTATCGTTAGAAGTGGACATCCCAGTGGTCCAGTCACTATCGTTAAAAGTGGACACTCCTAAAACTGTCCAGGCTGTTCGAAGTTACCAAACCATATAACCATATAAATATAGCAAAATTTGTTAATAATTATATCAGTTCATGATCAAATATAGTACAATTACATGGCAATATATATATTTATCAGCTGCTGCAAGGGTTAGCGACAGGATCGTAGTAGCAATGGATTTGTTGGCTGAATAATGACAATCTGAATCATAACGTCCCGTTTCATTTCTCTCCTTATTGGTTGTCCTGATTTTTCCTTATAGCCTACAATTGCGCTACCCATGCAAATAAAGTTGTCGCGTCGAGGTGCAAGGTTTGGTGTGCTTTCTTCACATAATGTAAAGCAAACCAAGGTAATTCTTTACTCGAGCGATACATGATTTCGCAAATATCCGCCATCTTGGAAAAGGCATAACTGCCGGAGAGAGTTCCGGGAGATACTTTCGTTATAAATTGTTCTTTAATTGTTCGTCGGATATACACTATTTCAAGGATAATGGTACAGAATGTACACTATTAACGAGCTTGTGTGGATGACATCCAGGGTGATATATATGTAAATATATTCCTTAATACGTAGACGACAACATATGATGTTTCATTTTCTACATAATTTGTTGCCACGCGTTGACGTCATCTCGACATTTCGACGAAAATGCCTTGCAAGTACAGTGGCGCCTCACAGGTGAATACTATCAACCATGATTTGCTATATTATCAACCATATCACCATGCATTCGACAAACCAAATGTGAAGGGGCAAAAACACAATTTTACTGTACAAATAATCACACAATTCTGATAATAATAATTTTATTGCACTAATATATGCACTTTAATATATAATATTGTAAGCAGCTCTTGTGAGTCAGGTATTTTCCATTGTCAGAATATGTATCTAGTACTTAACACATTTCACATTATAATTAAGATACAGTGAATACCTGCAACGTATTTGTCAGAATTGGAGGCACCATCTAGTCCAATAGTTCAAACGCTACTGTGGGAGATACACCATTACATTTATAAATTAATCGCTTTAGCACACCAGTGGCCTTTGACTCTTACACCTTTGCTCCAATTGAGTCTTGATGAAAAAATGAATCCTAAGAATGTTGTAATAAAAAACACAATCACAATTTGGCCACCTTGAAAGAACCATTTTTCATCTTTTCTTATAACGCTACCATTTAAAAAAAAACAAAGTAAAGGGCTGATCATGCATCCTTGTCTTGTACCGGTTTCGCTCTTTAAAAATATCGGTGGGACTCCCTTTTGTGTGTATGCCGTGCAACGCTCTTTTCACAAAACCATGAATTAAACAATAGTGCACGAGGAGTCAAATGCTTTAGAGAAATAAACAAATATACAGTTGAATCTACCACTGGGACGACTTAAATATGTTTCAGATAGGGCGTATAGAGAGTGAATGTATGGCCCACTGTAATGCTATTTCGTCGGAAACCAGCTTGTTCTTCATACAATTGCTTTGACTATTTAGCCTAATTCGTCAAATCTGCTTGTCAGTGTACCAGTGAACAGTGTGCCAAAATGACCGGCAGCAAGGCCGTACCCCTATAGTTAAATGTTATAATACCATATCAAAGCGACAATTTTACACAACACCACTGCCTTCAGAGAGTGACCACTGTCCAGTTCTACGTATCAGCAAACGGGTCTGCTGAACCGGACATAATTAGTCCTACGATGCATTCAGAGCAAAAACTGAATCGGCCACTATATTGTATTGACCCAGGGGTCACAAATTGGGAAATGGCGAATAAATTGAATAAATCGAGTACATCAAACCGGCTTATCCATGCGCTGACATTTTTTCAATTGGCTAACTTCTGGGCTTGTCGTCCGATAATGGCCCCTAAGGCATTTCCAATGAAGCGACCCAGGAAACAACCCACCAGCGCACCCAGCGGGATAGAGATGAAGGCACCGACCAGGGTACCAGCGATTATTCCCGCGATGGCCACTCCACCACGACATGCTCTCCGGATGGTAGACTTCAGGAAGTCCTTCCGGCTGATCCGTCCATCCTTCATCTTTCCGTAGGACTCGTGAATGTCAGAAACCGTGGCTTTCACTTCGGAGAGGCCGACCGTAACCGCGAGACCCCCGATGGTCATCACGCCACGACCAAGCATCCATCTGCCACCGGATGCAACAGCCCCTGGCATCATGCCCTTGATGAATGCAAACCCATGTTCCTTCAGCGTATTTACCACGCTAGTCACTTGACCACTCCGCCAGACGCCAGTCTTTGCCCAGGTGGCGAAGTGCTCACAATTACTGGCCAGTAAATTGTAACATGATTCGCCAAGTTTGCTCCTGGCTCGCTCTAAGACAGTCTCTGTGGGAAGGCACTTATCGTAGTTAAACACATAAAGATCTTCTTTCACCAAGTCGACTGTGACGCAAGATTCGGTGATGACTGCCTTCTTTCTTTCATCCTTAGCCGGCCCATCGTACTGGATAACATTCAAGCTATTACCATTGCCATGGCTAACGTCACTGACGACGGCATGGTGCCAGTGGCCAAGTGGTCGATGCCAGGCGATGTGGTCTCCAACACGCAGCTGATTCAAATTCGTCACTTCCCGTCGGCCCTTGCGGAGTTCTGACGCACACAGCTGGTCTGGGATTGGAGGACTAACAACTGAAACATCCCGGCCACGTGGGTAGTCAGGGTTACCGCCCAAATCATGCTCTACCTGTGGATTTTCCCGGATCACGAGATGTGAACAAGCGAGACATTCCAAGGCAATGGGTTTTTGTGCAGAGTCCATGTGGACAGAGAAAAGAGTCAGATCAGCGTTGCCACACTCACATTGTATATCCAGGGACTCACTGGAAAGTTGGCAGTCACAATGACCACACCTGATCAGCCTTTCCTTGCTCTCGTTAATGTCTTCATAATGAATATCTGTCACGTCCTCTTGACATTCGGGACACTGGCGGCAGAGATTTCCTGATGAAAAGGTGTCATACGGAGCGGACCCATCGCCAGGTTGATCTCGGACGCCATTACGTTGTATGTCATCCAGGAAGGCATCGTCATCGGGCATCGTCAAGGGGTTTATGACGTCACAGCAGGTGCACCGCAGCACGATGTCCCCTTCTTGGGGGCCTTGCGCGAGGATGAAGCGGTTGACGTCATCGTTACCACATCCGGCGCAAGGCTTGGTCTTCAGAGTGTCCTTCTCTAGCAGGGAAAGGATGTCCTCTACCGCCGTGGTGGCATCCACTCCGGTACAGTCGCTGCACTCGGCACACTGGCGGGCCACGAGGGACCCATCGGGATCAGTGATCAGCTCAAACCGCTCCCGGTTTCCACACTTACACGGTATCATCAGTAAAACACCCCACAGATCGGGGCTAGTAGTCTCTGAAGGTACAGTTTCTTCTAGGCTCGACCGTGTCTGCACATCTTGGACAGCGAAGTCATATTCCAGGTAACTTTTAGTCGCGTCCTGGTCAACGCGTGATCCCAAGTCGTTTGCACGTTCGGCCCTATGGGCAGCCAGCAATGCCTCCCAGGAGCCGCCGGGCAGGCAGAAATCCTTCTTACATCGGTTGCAACGGATGTGCTGGACCTCACCGCTATGCAGGTCCGTACAATCAAACTGGTCTTCATCGTTGTTTGGGCAATGTTGACAGAGGACGTCCCGCACCTCACATAGATTTGCTTTCGGCATATTCGTTGCCTGCAACAAAGGAAAAAACGTAAAGGTATGAAATGAATCAATTCGGTTCAGCGTTATCCTCTATTTTCACGTTAATTAATTCCTGGAGTTCTGCCCATTTTAGTCACATGAACACTACATCAAACATGGACTTAACACCTTCTACTCTCTGAAGTAGAGTGGAGTCGCTCGTTCCTACCAAGACCCCTGCGTCACTATCAACAGTCGCATTTCTTTTCGAATGGCAGCTGTCCTAACTTCTACCAGGTGGGGTCGATAAATGCTGAGGATCGACGATAAGGAATGCTTTTTTGCCTGAAATCACAGGTATGGGGTACTTAGGTTGGCTAGCTGCTTTGAAGTAGGGAGCGTCAAGTCCACATTGCGACAACGCGGAGGGTCAAAGGTAGAAGAACCTTACGTCACCGGGGGTAACCCCAGTCGAACCATTAGATTTGTTCTTATACTTGGTATCGTTACCCGATGGACCAAATCTTCAACGCCCCCCCCCCCCTCCCCCTCTCCCCCTCGACAAATGGCCAAAGGCGGTTCCTGGAAGGGCGGAATTCGGTTTTTTCAAGGTTCGGTTTTGGGAGGTTCTACTGTTGAAGGACTCATAGGGCGAGGAGGTCAACTTTGCCCAGGTAGAATTATCCAACAGTATTACAACGGGGGCGGAGGGGCTAAATCGGATGAGACAGAGACCAGGGGGTTCACAAGATGAAGTGGGGGAGGGGGTGGGGGTGGGTGGTACTGGTTTATCCCCCCAAAGTCACGCCTGGCATCAATGTTTAGCTGCGGCTGATCGAAAGTATGGACTACATTAAAGCATGATATGCGTAATAAGACTAGTCGAAAGTATGGACTATATTAATAGTCTGCGTTCTATTTTATTTATCGCACATCGAATTTCGAATGAGCCGTAGTTCTAAGTGTGATTTTCCCGAATAAATTACATGTGTCAATCACGAGGGTCGAGGAATTGCTTGGTCCCGAATCACAATGAAAACCATCGACTGACAAACATATGGTGCCATCCGATGGACATTTATTTAAGTAATGGATTGAAAACAACAAGTCATACATTACACTATAATTGGATCATGGTTATTAAGTTGCTATCATAATTTGTCATAATTTGTCTTTATACTTTGTCAAGGTAATTATCATTATACTTTGTCAAGGTCAATATCCTTATACTTTGTCAAGGTCATTATCCTTATACTTTGTCAAGGTCATTATCCTTATACTTTGTCATTATAATGATTCGTATAATTTGTCATTACTTTGTTATTCTTAAATCAACCAGTGTTGTAACGATATTCAAGCCACTCCCCCCCCCCACCACTCCACCCCACCCAACGCAAGTCGTTGCTTGTACTAGTTTACTTTAAGAATTGTTTACTGTAGCACTATAAGAGTCGACGCCCATGGCCATATATATATATATATATGTACAAACAACTCGACACGCGACACAGGCACATTTGAAAAGAGGGGGGAATGTGTAGCAGTGAGTCAAACCATTCCTACTAGCCTCGGCTAGAGGGATCACCCCTTTAGCCGAAGAGGTAGAGTGGTTGACTTGATATCGGGAGATCGTGAGTTCGGCTCCCGCTGGGGACCAAACCGGCCCCCGCCGTTTCATAGATATTCGACATTGACCCCAAATTCCGACACTGAGGATCTTAAAAAGCGACATCGACACAGATTTTTTGAAGAAGCAACACTGAATTCAGCCAAAAAGCGACACGAAACGTCGAAAAATCGACATTCGACACTGAGAATTTTGAACAATTGACACTGTACGCTGGACGGTACCCCCCACCTGGGGAAACCCCATCTGGTGAATGCTTTATTATCGCCCGTAATCTGACTGATTTTTTTTATTTTTATGACTCACTAAAGGCGGTGTAAAATTGAAGCTGATGAAATTTCGAGCCGTTTTTTCTGAAAGTGTTCCAGTCTATGCATTTACCTTAAACAACCTGACAGATCCAATTTCAGCGAATAGTGTGTCATTGTCGACAACGACGTCTTGTTGTTGTTCATTGTTTTATTTCAGTTTGCTAAGAATACTACTACTACTAATAATAATCTAATATAAGCAGTTAATAATATTGCGAATGCCCCCCACCCTCCCTCCAAACTACAGTCGACGTCGGTCCATCTCGCCTTTTGTTTTTGCACAGGTCCAGATTTTGCCCTTCAGATTATGTCATGTATAAGCTGTGCAAGTAGGCGTCACCCAGACGGAGGGAGAGTGTGTGTGTAACAGAGGGGGGGGGGGGGGGGCTCTGTGGCTGACTGACTTGCTTAGTAGATCTATAGTTGTTTCGTTGTTAAATTTGGAATACATATATATGCAAATCATATGGACATATGTCAATTGTTAAAGAACCTACCCAAATAAATTGTACACATGTTCAATTCAATGATGATAGATATGGGTAATTCATTTTTACATGTCTAAATATTTGCAATTATATAAATGTCCTAATAATTGGACCTCTGTTCAAATGAATTATACCTATAAGTGCTAATATTTAAACATATGTAAAAATACTCTATTAAATTACTTAACGTTGGCTTTTCATGGGGGTCAACCGTTAGATTAACAGGAAACCGGGACACTACATATATGTACTTACCTGTGGGTAAATGAACCTTGGTCTAATATAGTATCCGCAGAGTGTACGTGATGCAATGTCAGCATTCCCTGCTAAGTTACATTATATCGTGGAAGAACCAGATAATCACAAAGATCTCGAGATCGTCAGGTCAGAATCCCTACACTCACCAGTTCCACGCATGAATATATGGCCCCGGCCGTTGGCGTTTCTGGTGCTCGCGCCTTATCGATCTGCTTTCGATATATCGCAAAGAGAAAGTGAAACTCTCGGCAGTGGTGACTATTGCAGTGCTCGATCTGGGGGAGGGGGGGGGGGTACTTTAAACACTGCTGTTTTGGGAGGGTACGTCCGCGGTAAACCCCCTGTTTTGACCGTCAAAATCCGCTGGGAAGTGTTATTTCAACTCCAAATTCCACTCGGAAGAAGTATTTCTCCTCCAAAATCCGCTCGGAAGGGGTATTGCACATTCAAAATCCGTTCGAAAGGGGTATCTTTTTGTCCGTTGACCTGCTCTATGTCGCCGCTCCATACAGACCCGATCGGCAAACTCGCTCCGTGGACGCGAAGTTCCCCCTCCCTCGGTCGCAAATTTAAAAATATCAGTTCTATCTTTTTCATCACAATTATGTCCATTCTATAGGCTGGGATATCTTTTTTATCATAAATGTCAGCACTCTAAGGCATCAAGGGGCTCCCCCTCCACCAAACTTGTATAATAGTGCCCCCCCCCCCCCCGGATCTCGCTGCATGTACGGAGCAGCGGAGACATGGGGTGATATCAGCAATATTAGTACACCAAGATAGGTCATAAAGCGAACGCCCGTTGTAAAATATGCAAGGCGCCGAGTGGTGGCGCCGCTATGCGGCGAGCGCGTAACGTTTGGCTGCCTCTGCGCTGATGACAACGCAGTCCGCATCATCCGCGACGCACTATGAAATACAAATTGCAGTTCGGTCATAGTCTGCAAGTGAATAAATCACAGCATTTGAGCCCTCAGGGTCGACTAGCGCTGTTTATAGAGATATGCCCAGGCATAATAACACTGATCTGCGTGTAGTCTGCTGGTTTATTGCAGTTTGGGGATTGGAAGCAACAACGGAAGATGCTATTGTCTTTATATATTAGGGAAGTGGTGTCTGCAGGAACAGGCTATTACTATCGTAACATGGAGCGCAGAGCGAGGTGCTGCGGAAGAGCCGACGGAACTCATTTTAGTTATCATATGAATATACAGGGTTGGTGCTACTTTAGCGAGGTGAAGGCGCACACTTAACCTATAGGTCCGCGGCCCCAACTTTGCTCGCTCAACAATTAAGGTTACTTGCATGAGTATGAACGGTGGTATATGTACCACCTTAACACTTAGGGCGTGTTCAATTTGTTTCGACATGAAACCAAAACCGCTTTGCCGAACTGACTGTTCGACAAGAGAAGAACCGAAACCGGTTTGCTCGAAACAGTGAAACTATCGGGAGAGCTTTCGGGAATGGAATGGAATGTTGGTGTTTTAGGCCACTTTTGTGCACATACAGGCTAAATTGGGCCAAGGAACCTCCCGAGACGATGAAGGATGAAGGAATGAAACATGCCCCAGATTAGGTGCCCGAGCCCGGATTCGAACCCAGGACCTATTGATCTGCGGTCTAGTGCGCTAACCACTACACCAGGGAGGCCCCCGGAGAGCTTTCGGGGAACTGTCAGTTCAATCAATACAAACAACATAGTTAATCATTACTGTAATGAATAGAGACTTCTAGACAAAAATATGACAGTAATTTAATTACGGTCAGTCCAATCACGGGAAGAAAATGAAAAAGACGGCATATTAAATTAATTTCCATAGTTAATTTCCATCGAGTTTCCATAGAACTTCCAGAGTTTCTATAGAATTTCTATACGATATTTTCCTACGGGATGTCACTCGAGTGCACTCACATTCGCATTTAAAAGACAGTTTATATCAGTCGATACCATCGCTTTATAAAAAGTTATAATCGGTATACATCCGGTACCAAGTTTTACATTCCGTAATATATATTTTCCTGAATTATATTTTTAATATCTCTGGACAAAACAAATACCAAAAAGATCATTATTTACGCACTGAAGTACATCATCGATTTTCAGTTATAGAAAGTATGATAATGAATCCACTAGGACCATTGTGAGAAATAAATTAACTATGCAACATGTAGTTAACAGTAGGAAATAGACGTGTCAAGTACGAAGGCAGATTCGCAACACGATTTCATAAAATTTTAGTTGAAAGTGTTATGAAGCTTTTATTGAAGAAATTATTGTATCTTTTTAAAAATGTGATTCTAAAGGATTGGCTAATGACAAAGGCAGCTAGCTATACAGTAGTTTTCTGAACGAACTGTTTATACAAAATGTTAAGAATTTGTGCTCATTGAAAGTGTAATGATAAAGGCACAACAATATTCAGACTGCAAGAATTCGTTTATTAGTGAAGATCATATTTTATGAAATTGGAAAATGGTTTTCCTGAAGCTTGACTACGAAAATGCTATTATAAAGTTGTTATTCTAATTGAAAATACCGCTACAAAGTTTTATCGAAAAAGCACTTGTAAAGTTACGGGAAATTATGTTGACTGAAAGTGTCATATCCGCAAAATTGAAATCGGCGCGCACGGAACTGAAACATCGTTCGGTGAAATAATAAACACAAATCAAAACAGGATAATGAATATCGAATCTACATTTCATCTGTTCATCAAAGGTATAGGGCTTGGGCTGGGACGGCGTACGGTGATACCTGATTCACAGAGGTCTGGGCGGTGAGGAGGGGCGGGGGGGGGGGGCGGTGAGGAGGGGCGGGGGGGGGCGGTGTACGGGGGTGAGGACACCATTAGCATCAAATAACACGAAGAGAGGCTTTACACCGTACCGTATTTTCCGTTGTACAAGTCGCGGCTCTTTTTTTGTTCGACTCGTTCATCGTATGCGAGAATTGAAAGATCATGCGAATTGTTGCAGTGTGACTTTCAATCGGAAAATTAAGGTAACTTTTGATCTGAACAAGACAAGATTGATTGGACATCCAAAAGTACGCGTGATACCATTGTAATTAACAAGTCTTTTATATAACTAACCAGTCTAGATAAGTACGCGCTGCAAGAACTCAACAACAACAAAGACCTTTCGGTGTGCGGTCAAACCATAAAGGACTGCGGGCGACCGATTGGTAAATGAGATCGACACAACGAAAGCATACAAAGAAAATCGGCGCACGCGAAATCTGCAGAACAGGGATTTAATTAGGACATCTGCGCTGCTCTCCAAGGTCACAGCAGTCGATATAAGTATAACCAAATAGTATTATATATTTTCAATTTACCATACATAATTTTAAAAAACAATGACAAACTAGTCAAATAAGTCGAGCGAATATTGTGTTGAACTTACAATTATCTTCAATAATCTTTTCGTTGATATCGAGATGCTTGTTTCATTATATTAATTATACATAGCAACAGGACAGGTAGGAAAACCGCAAAAGCAGGACATGTTGCATATATATATATGACATATATACCCTAAGTGTTTTTGCACATAGAACACTTCGGGGAGGAACTATTAACCATCAATTGTGAATCCGTCTTGCCCTAGACATGATAATAAGATCCATAGTTCTGGCGCACCGAACAGTAATTGTGTTGATCATATACAGGGGGCATGTCAAGATTTCATGCTCAGAATAGGTCATACAAGGGATATTGTCACATCTATCATGGGTGACGTCATAGCGTCCCCAGCTTATATAGCTACGAGTTCACGATTCTAGAGGGTTATGTCGTGTGCAAATAAGGCTCCACCAGCGTGGCTTGGCCCAGGTCTGTAGGACCACGTTATGATTCATTCCCATCCTCCGACTGTCTCTTCCCTACGTCACTGGGAGACCGAGAGGGCCATAGGCCATGCACTCCAGGTCAGCCTGGTCTGTCTCACAGTTCTCTCTCCGTGCAATGCGCGTGACGGATTTGCCAGGGCGTTAACAGATAACAGCAGGGTACGTGTGCCGAACCGAGAGGCTGCGTGACGTTGATATGACGTAAGCAGCAAGGAACGATGACGTCAGTACGTTAATCCATCGCGTCACCAGTTCAGTTTACAAGCAGTTAGCGCATATATCGCCATTATCTCGTGGCATGACGTCACAAGGTTAAAAGGTGCGGAGTGTGACGTCATCATTTAGCGCGTGACGTCATCGGGTCTCAACAACGAGCCGTATGTTACAGCCAAGCGCGCGACGTGACGTGATGTCGCCATGTCGACGTCCTCAGCGCGTGACGTCACCACGCCCACAAGGAGCTGCGCGTGACGTCATAACTAAGCGCCGCATGACGTCATCATGTCGATTATCTAAAACGATTAACGATTAACTTAAACATGGCGAGTGACGTCACGGTGACGGGAGGTCGACGGCCGCGTGGGTAATGACGTCAGAGGCTTCAGTCGACGGCCGCGTAGGTGATGACGTCAGAGGCTTCAGTCGACGGCCGGGTGGGTGATGACGTCAGAGGCTTCAGTCGACGCCCTCCATGGTGGGGCTACTGGTGAGCTCCAGCGACGGGTCCCGGTCCTTCCGGCGCCGCGCCAGGGGCGAGTCGATCTCCAGCTGGGGGGTGTCCATGTCACCCCTAACCGCCTGCCCCCCATCGGGGGACATGGTCATCAGGTCCGCGCCGCCGAGGTCTTCGAGGTCAAACAGCTGGGCCATGTCCATCGGCGGATTGTAGGTCACTAACTCGCTTCCTGCGTAAGAGAAGGAATGGGCGCTATAGAGAAGGAATGGACGCTATAGAGAGGGAATGGGCGCTATGGAGAGGAATGGACGCCATAGAGAGGAAATGGGCGTTAGAGGCAAGGAATGGGCGCTATAATTATGGAAGGAATTGGTGCTATAGAGGGAATGGGCGCTATAGAAAAGAAATGGGCGCTATAATTATGGAAGGAATTGGCGCTATAGAAAAGGAATGGGCGCTATAGAAGGAATGGGCGCTATAGAAAAGAAATGGGCGCTATAGAGAAGGAATGGCAATGTAGCTATGGAAAAGGAATGGGTGCTATAGAGAGGGAATGGGCGCCATAGATAGGGAACGGGTGCTAGAGGGAAAGAATGGGCGCTGTAGGGAAGGAAAGGGCGCTATAGAAAAAGGAATAGGCGCTAGAGAAGGACTGGGCGCTTTTGAGAAGGAATGGGCGCTAGAGAAGGAATGGGCGCTAGAGAAGGAGTGGATTCAAACCGGTCTGTGATAAGTAAAGTCCATAAGGTTGTATTGCAGTCATTAAAGGTTGCACTAGTCAATAGAGGCTGTAATGCAGTCAATAGGTGGTACTTCAGATAATAGAGGTTCTGCCGTCAATATAAAGCTGCACATCTGTCAATAGATAGTACTTCAGTCAATAGACTGAGGTAGTACATCAGCCAATAGAGGCAGTACATCAGCCAATAGAGTTAGTACATCAGCCAATAGAGGCTGTACATCAGCCAATAGAGGCTGTACATCAGCCAATTGAGCCTGTACATCAGCCAATAGAGGTAGTACATCAGCCAATAGAGGTAGTACATCAGCCAATAAAGGCTGTACATCAGCCAATAGAGGCTGTACATCAGCCAATAGAGGTAGTACATCAGCCAATAGAGGTAGTACATCAGCCAATAGAGGTAGTACATCAGCCAATAGAGGCTGTACATCAGCCAATAGAGGCTTTACATCAGCCAATAGAGGCTGTACATCAGCCAATAGAGGCTTTACATCAGCCAATAGAGGCTTTACATCAGCCAATAGAGGCTTTACATCAGCCAATAGAGGTAGTACATCGGCCAATAGAGGCTGTACATCAGTCAACAGAGGTAGTACATCAGTCAATAGAGGCTGTCCTGCGAGTACCTACCAGTGACGCCGCCGGAGGAATAGGATCCCAGGGACGGCATGGAGAGGGCGCCATTGCTGTCATCCATCAGGTGCATCAGCTGCAGAAACACAAAACACGGGTCAAATAGTAATACAGTAATAACAAAGGGGGCAAGCCTGCCTCACGTTATAGATACATAAATTATTGCACCGAATGACCTCCACCACGCTCGCAATCGATGGCTGCGCCGGCGGGTGTTTCTGAAAACACATCAGTGCCATTAATGGAGTGTGTGGGGTGGGGGGGGGGGGGGTACATGTCTCTGGTGGATCAGTGGGACCACACCCGTGGTACCTTGGTACAGTACAGTTTGGTATCGCAGACAGGTACTGTCCTCACCGAATAACACGCGCATCAAGTCCCCATACCTCTCATGCGCTATTGCAGTCTTCATCATACAACATCATCTCATTTCTGATCACGTGATGTCCTCGTAAGTCTTTTATCATGTCATGTTATTGCAGTCTTCATCATACAAGGTCATCTAAAGTCTTCATGTCACCGCTGTCTTCATCATACGTTACTTCATCATTCCTATATAACTGTGGCAGTCTCCATCATGCAATAAATGTTATCATCATCCCGTGTTGATCACAGTCTTCATCACGCAATCAATGTTATCATCATCCCGTGTTGACCACAGTCATCATTCTCCATCATGTTATGTCCTTCCAGTCAAGCCCGTACAAGTCTTTCTCATACAATGTCACCAGCTTGATAACACAGTAGGAGTCTTGTTAATACAGTAGGAGTCTTGATATACAGTAAGAGTTGATAATACAGTATGAGTCTTGATAATACAGTATGAGTAGATAATCCAGTATAAGCCTTGATAATACAGCAAGTCTTGATAATACATTATCAGACTTGATAATACAGTAGGAGTCTTGATAATACAGTATGAGTCTTGATAATACAGTAGGAGTCTTGATAATACAGTATGAGTCTTGATAATACAGTAGGAGTCTTGATAATACAGTATGAGTCTTGATAATACAGTAGGAGTCTTGATAATACAGTATGAGTCTTGATAATACAGTATGAGTCTTGATAATACAGTAGGAGTTTTGATAATACAGTATGAGTCTTGATAATACAGTAGGAGTCTTGATAATACAGTATGAGCCTTGATGATACAGTATGAGCCTTGATGATACAGTATAAGTCTTGATGATACAGTAAGAGTCTTAATAATACAGTTTGAGTCTTGATAATACAGTATGAGTCTTGATTATGCAGTATAAGTCTTGATGATACAGTAAGAGTCTTGATAATACAGTTTGAGTCTTGATAATACAGTAGGAGTCTTGATAATACAGTATGAGTCTTGATAATACAGTAGGAGTCTTGATAATACAGTATGAGTCTTGATAATACAGTATGAGTCTTGATAATACAGAAGGAGTTTTGATAATACAGTAGGAGTCTTGATAATACAGTATGAGTCTTGATAATACAGTATGAGTCTTGATAATACAGTAAGAGTCTTGATAATACAGTAGGAGTCTTGATAATACAGTAGGAGTCTTGATAATACAGTATGAGTCTTGATAATACAGTATGAGCCTTGATGATACAGTATGAGTCTTGATTATGCAGTATAAGTCTTGATAATCCGGTATAAGTCTTGATAATACAGTATGAGTCTTGATTATGCAGTATAAGTCTTGATTATCCAGTATAAATCTTGATAATACAGTACGAGTCTTGATAATACAGTACAAGTCTTGATAATCCAGTACGAGTCTTGATAATACAGTAGGAGTCTTGATAATCCAGTATGAGTCTTGATAATACAGTATGAGTCTTGATAATCCAGTATGAGTCTTGATAATACAGTATGAGTCTTGATAATACAGTGTGAGTCCTGATTATGCAGTATAAGTCATGATAATCCTGTGTGAGTCTTGATAATCCAGTATGAGTCTTGATAATACAGTATGAATCTTGATAATACAGTGCGAGTCCTGATTATGCAGTATAAGTCTTGATAATCTTGTGTGAGTCTTGATAATCCAGTATGAGTCTTGATAATACAGTATGAGTCTTGATAATACAGTATGAGTCTTGATAATACAGTGCGAGTCCTGATTATGCAGTATAAGTCATGATAATCCAGTGTGAGTCTTGATAATCCAGTATGAGTCTTGATAATAAGTACGAGTCTTGATAATACAGTATGAGTCTTGATAATTTAGTATGTGTCTTGATAAAACAATATCAACATACCTGGCCCCTATACTTAGCGGACATATTACCCGATGTCTGCCAATCATTCGTTTCATAGAATCACTCGTTTCCAATCACAATCATAGAGGGACCATGCCATTTCTTTCCCATAAAATCCAAATAGTGTAATGAACCATTTACTGATTTCGCATCATGCATGCTTTTGAGGGAGGACAATTTGTCTTCTTGTCGACGCAGACTTTGCTGATCACAGTCAGTTCGTTCCAATGTGGATGTAGCACCCTGCCTCCTCCGACAATGGTCCTGGTTCTGTGGAGAGACACCAAGGAAGGTTCCATCAGTACTAACACCCCTACCCACCGTCCACCCACATCTCCTCATGAAGGTTCCATCAGTACTAACACCCCTACCCACCGCCCACCCACATCTCCTCATGAAGGTTCCATCAGTACTAACACCCCTACCCACCGCCCACCCACATCTCATCATGGAGGTTCCATCAGTACTAACACCCCTACCCACCGCCCACCCACATCTCCTCATGAAGGTTCCATCAGTACTAACACCCCTACCCACCGCCCACCCACATCTCATCATGGAGGTTCCATCAGTACTAACACCCCTACCCACCGCCCACCCACATCTCCTCATGAAGGTTCCATCAGTACTAACACCCCTACCCACCGCCCACCCACATCTCATCATGGAGGTTCCATCAGTACTAACACCCCTACCCACCGCCCACCCACATCTCATCATGAAGGTTCCATCAGTACTAACACTCCTACCCACCGCCCACCCACATCTCATCATGAAGGTTCCATCAGTACTAACACCCCTACCCACCGCCTACCCACATCTCATCATGAAGGTTCCATCAGTACTAACACCCCTACCCACATCTCCTCATGAAGGTTCCATCAGTACTAACACTCCTACCCACCGCCCACCCACATCTCATCATGAAGGTTCCATCAGTACTAACACCCCTACCCACCGCCCACCCACATCTCCTCATGAAGGTTCCATCAGTACTAACACTCCTACCCACCGCCCACCCACATCTCATCATGAAGGTTCCATCAGTACTAACACCCCTACCCACCGCCTACCCACATCTCCTCATGAAGGTTCCATCAGTACTAACACTCCTACCCACCGCCCACCCACATCTCATCATGAAGGTTCCATCAGTACTAACACCCCTACCCACCGCCCACCCACATCTCATCATGGAGGTTCCATCAGTACTAACACCCCTACCCACATCTCCTCATGAAGGTTCCATCAGTACTAACACTCCTACCCACCGCCCACCCACATCTCATCATGAAGGTTCCATCAGTACTAACACCCCTACCCACCGCCCACCCACATCTCCTCATGAAGGTTCCATCAGTACTAACACCCCTACCCACCGCCCACCCACATCTCATCATGGAGGTTCCATCAGTACTAACACCCCTACCCACCGTCCACCCACATCTCATCATGAAGGTTCCATCAGAACTAACACTCCTACCCACCGCCCACCCACATCTCATCATGAAGGTTCCATCAGTACTAACACTCCTACCCACCGTCCACCCACATCTCCTCATGAAGGTTCCATCAGTACTAACACCCCTACCCACCGCCCACCCACATCTCCTCATGAAGGTTCCATCAGTACTAACACCCCTACCCACCGCCCACCCACATCTCATCATGGAGGTTCCATCAGTACTAACACTCCTACCCACCGCCCACCCACATCTCCTCATGAAGGTTCCATCAGTACTAACACCCCTACCCACATCTCCTCATGAAGGTTCCATCAGTACTAACACTCCTACCCACCGCCCACCCACATCTCATCATGAAGGTTCCATCAGTACTAACACCCCTACCCACCGCCCACCCACATCTCATCATGGAGGTTCCATCAGTACTAACACCCCTACCCACCGCCCACCCACATCTCATCATGAAGGTTCCATCAGTACTAACACTCCTACCCATCGTCCACCCACATCTCATCATGGAGGTTCCATCAGTACTAACACTCCTACCCACCGCCCACCCACATCTCATCATGGAGGTTCCATCAGTACTAACACTCCTACCCACCGCCCACCCACATCTCATCATGAAGGTTCCATCAGTACTAACACTGCTACCCACCGTCCACCAACATCTCCTCATGAAGGTTCCATCAGTACTAACACCCATACCCACCGCCCACCCACATCTCATCATGGAGGTTCCATCAGTACTAACACTCCTACCCACCGCCCACCCACATCTCATCATGAAGGTTCCATCAGTACTAACACTCCTACCCACCGCCCACCCACATCTCCTCATGAAGGTTCCATCAGTACTAACACCCCAACCCACCGCCCACCCACATCTCATCATGAAGGTTCCATCAGAACTAACACTCCTACCCACCGCCCACCCACATCTCATCATGAAGGTTCCATCAGTACTAACACTCCTACCCACCGCCCACCCACATCTCATCATGAAGGTTCCATCAGTACTAACACTCCTACCCACCGCCCACCCACATCTCATCATGAAGGTTCCATCAGAACTAACACTCCTACCCACCGCCCACCCACATCCCATCATGAAGGTTCCATCAGAACTAACACTCCTACCCACCGTCCACCCACATCTCATCATGAAGGTTCCATCAGTACTAACACTCCTACCCACCGCCCACCGACATCTCATCATGAAGGTTCCATCAGTACTAACACTCCTACCCACCGCCCACCCACATCTCATCATGAAGGTTCCATCAGTACTAACACCCCTACCCACCGCCCACCCACATCTCATCATGAAGGTTCCATCAGAACTAACACTCCTACCCACCGCCCACCCACATCTCATCATGAAGATTCCATCAGTACTAACACCCATACCCACAGCCCACCCACATCTCATCATGAAGGTTCCATCAGTACTAACACTCCTACCCACCGCCCACCCACATCTCATCATGGAGGTTCCATCAGTACTAACACCCCTACTCACCGCCCACCCACATCTCATCATGGAGGTTCCATCAGTACTAACACTCCTACCCACCGCCCACCCACATCTCATCATGGAGGTTCCATCAGTACTAACACTCCTACCCACCGCCCACCCACATCTCATCATGAAGGTTCCATCAGTACTAACACCCCTACCCACCGCCCACCCACATCTCATCATGAAGGTTCCATCAGTACTAACACTCCTACCCATCGTCCACCCACATCTCATCATGAAGGTTCCATCAGTACTAACACTCCTACCCACCGCCCACCCACATCTCCTCATGAAGGTTCCATCAGTACTAACACTCCTACCCATCGTCCACCCACATCTCATCATGAAGGTTCCATCAGTACTAACACTCCTACCCACCGCCCACCCACATCTCATCATGAAGGTTCCATCAGTACTAACACTCCTACCCACCGCCCACCCACATCTCATCATGAAGGTTCCATCAGTACTAACACCCCTACTCACCGCCCACCCACATCTCATCATGAAGGTTCAATCAGTACTAACACCCCTACCCACCGCCCACCCACATCTCATCATGGAGGTTCCATCAGTACTAACACTCCTACCCACCGCCCACCCACATCTCATCATGAAGGTTCCATCAGTACTAACACTCCTACCCATCGTCCACCCACATCTCATCATGGAGGTTCCATCAGTACTAACACTCCTACCCACCGCCCACCCACATCTCATCATGAAGGTTCCATCAGTACTAACACTCCTACCCATCGTCCACCAACATCTCCTCATGAAGGTTCCATCAGTACTAACACCCATACCCACCGCCCACCCACATCTCATCATGGAGGTTCCATCAGTACTAACACTCCTACCCACCGCCCACCCACATCTCATCATGAAGGTTCCATCAGTACTAACACTCCTACCCACCGCCCACCCACATCTCATCATGAAGGTTCCATCAGTACTAACACCCCTACCCACCGCCCACCGACATCTCATCATGAAGGTTCCATCAGAACTAACACTCCTACCCACCGCCCACCCACATCTCATCATGAAGGTTCCATCAGTACTAACACCCCTACCCACCGCCTACCCACATCTCCTCATGAAGGTTCCATCAGTACTAACACCCCTACCCACCGCCCACCCACATCTCATCATGAAGGTTCCATCAGAACTAACACTCCTACCCACCGCCCACCCACATCTCATCATGAAGGTTCCATCAGTACCAACACTCCTACCCACCGCCCACCCACATCTCATCATGAAGGTTCCATCAGTACTAACACTCCTACCCACCGCCCACCCACATCTCATCATGAAGGTTCCATCAGAACTAACACTCCTACCCACCGCCCACCCACATCTCATCATGAAGGTTCCATCAGAACTAACACTCCTACCCACCGTCCACCCACATCTCATCATGAAGGTTCCATCAGTACTAACACTCCTACCCACCGCCCACCCACATCTCATCATGAAGGTTCCATCAGTACTAACACCCCTACCCACCGCTCACCAACATCTCATCATGAAGGTTCCATCAGTACTAACACTCCTACCCACCGCCCACCCACATCTCATCATGAAGGTTCCATCAGTACTAACACCCCTACCCACCGCCCACCCACATCTCCTCATGAAGGTTCCATTAGTACTAACACTCCTACCCATCGTCCACCCACATCTCATCATGAAGGTTCCATCAGTACTAACACTCCTACCCACCGCCCACCCACATCTCATCATGAAGGTTCCATCAGTACTAACACCCCTACCCACCGCCCACCCACATCTCATCATGAAGGTTCCATCAGAACTAACACTCCTACCCACCGCCCACCCACATCTCATCATGAAGATTCCATCAGTACTAACACCCATACCCACAGCCCACCCACATCTCATCATGAAGGTTCCATCAGTACTAACACTCCCACCCACCGCCCACCCACATCTCCTCATGAAGATTCCATCAGTACTAACACCCATACCCACAGCCCACCCACATCTCATCATGAAGGTTCCATCAGTACTAACACCCTTACCCACCGCCCACCAACATCTCATCATGGAGGTTCCATCAGTACTAACACCCCTACCCACCGCCCACCGACATCTCATCATGAAGGTTCCATCAGTACTAACACTCCTACCCACCGCCCACCCACATCTCATCATGAAGGTTCCATCAGTACTAACACCCCTACTCACCGCCCACCCACATCTCATCATGAAGGTTAAATCAGTACTAACACCCCTACCCACCGCCCACCCACATCTCATCATGGAGGTTCCATCAGTACTAACACTCCTACCCACCGCTCACCCACATCTCATCATGAAGGTTCCATCAGTACTAACACCCATACCCACAGCCCACCAACATCTCCTCATGAAGGTTCCATCAGTACTAACACCCATACCCACAGCCCACCAACATCTCCTTATGAAGGTTCCATCAGTACTAACACTCATACCCACCGCTAGCCTGAAAAGACGTTACTCAGCTCATTGCCAACTGTCTTACGACAGTAACGTCTTGTTTTCAGGCTAACCCACCGCCCACCCACATCTCATCATGACCTGTGTCGGGTGTCCTTTAGAGACGTTGTGCACATGAGAGCCAAACGGGCTCACACTGTATGTCAATTGATATCTTACTTCACACTTATAGGTCAGTGCATACATTTCATCACATGGTAAGTCATTCCATACCAGGCAACACATTCTAGATCATGCTATACCTGTCTCTCACATTATAGATCATTTCATACCTGTCATCACATTATAGATCATTTCATACCTTTCATCACACTGCAAGTCACTCCATACCTGTCATCACACTGTAGGTCACTCTATACCTGTCATCACACTGCAATTCACTCCATACCTGTCATCACACTGTAGGTCACTCTATACCTGTCATCACACTGCAATTCACTCCATACCTGTCATCACACTGTAGGTCACTCCATACCTGTCATCACACTGTAGGCCACTCCAAAGACATCGATGAACGAGGACATTGTAAAAAGAACATGTCACATTAACCACAAGCGCCTAACATGTCGGAAGGAATCCGACATGTACCAAAAACCTCTTCCCACAGCTACACCCCACCCCCTTCTCCCGCCCAATCACATTCAACGACTCCCGGTCGTTATATATATTTCAGCCAAACAGAGTCGTACTTACGTTGTCCGGTGTGGAGGGTATTGGAGCTTCCGGTACAAACAACTGAAACAAACAAAAATATCTTGTAATAGAGGTTTCGTAAATACGGACATCTTTTAATTGAGGCTTCGTAGATACAGAAATATTATAATGGAGCCTTCGTAAATACGGACATCTGGTAATGGAGGCGTCGTAAATGTGGACATATTGTAATGGAGGCATAAAAAATACGGAAATGTTGTAATAGAGGCTCATAAATATGGACATATTGTAATGGAGGCTTCGTGAATACGGACATCTTGTAATGGAGGCCTCGTAAATATGGACATTTTGTAATGGATATTTCAGAAATATGGACATCTTGTAATGGAGGCTTCGTAAATATGGACACCTTCTAATGGAGACTTAGTAAATACAGATTTGTGCTGAGATTAACCAATCTCTTACGTGCAATGTTATATGCATTTTTCTCGCAAGAATCGTAGTCAAATCGTAGTCACCCTGGGCCGCAGCCAAGTGAGTGGGAGAACCCTGCTGTAAACACAATGTTACTTACACCCATGATGGTGTTGGGATCCAGGCTGTACTGGCCTCCCGACAGTAGGTCCTTCAGCACCTCTATGTCCGTCTGCAGGGAGTCCAGTTCCAAATGTATCTCCTTGCTGTCGGGGAAAACAAACTTGCCGGGTTATTCCTCAATTACAAACGAGCAATTCTGCCAAAAGATCATACACTATTTACTGTACATCGGACGGTGCAATAAATATTCTCAAAAAATATTGTTTACATCGAACCATTTTCCATTACAACCGGAACTACGATATAATCAAATATGTACTTTAAATATACCTCCAGGATTATCTCCTTATTGTTGGACCATCCGACCCGCCACTACTTCACCTGCTACTCGCAGGTGGCCCAAGGGTTACCCGTACGGTGAAACTTTTTCTGCAAATATTATTTGGAGGTGCACATAGCTCTAAAGTACGCAGTTAATTAAGAGGCAAAGGCGACTGTACACAAACTACAAATGAAATATTAAAATGTTGCCTGGCGAACAGTTTTAGGTTGATATCTTCACTCGGACTATAAGAAATCGTTTAATATTGCCCCTGCAAGCCTCCCTGGGTCAGTTTGCAAGCAGGCTGGGTTGAGGGTCGATAGGATATTCTACTTACTCGGCCACCTCGGTGGGGACGGCCAGCGCGTTGCAACTTGGTCCACTTCCGGTCGCCACGGGTGACTGTACTTCCGGGATCTCAGCCGGCATTTCCGGCGCCTGGGCTTGCGTGAGGCCCTCGTAGAAGCCGTCGGGCAGGGTGATAGTGCTGGTCACGCCGGACACATCGAAATCGTTCGCCGTCGTTGTAGAAGTCTCCACGGGGTTCAAAAACGACCCGGGGTCCACCGCGGTAGAGGTTTCGGCCTGGGGCGGAGGTTGGGGCGTGGTGAGAAAGGTGGTCTGGTCCTGATTCTAATACAAAGAGGAAACGGGATGCATGATCACTAAACATTTATTATTTTTATTTAAAAAAAAAATATAAACAGTATATATGTTTACAAAAATTAAATATATATAAATAACATATATATATCTAAATGAAATGAATATACGTACATTTAAATACTAGACCAGAGTAGAATACTATATATAATCAAGGGTGAACTACTACCAAATAGTAAGCAATTATTATCATTAATAAGAATATTATCTGAATTGATTGATAAAGCAAAGTAAGAAATCAAAACCATATTCCAGTAAATAAGATAACAAGTAAAATGGCAAACTTACAAATAAATTGATGATGCATGCCCAATAGGCGTTGCTACTGGTGTATAAGTCGCACCTTTATTCCTCGCAGCCGAGGGGTGCGACTTATATATGAACCAAGTCCAAGATTGCCCACCCCCCCCCCTACCTACTTGACCGGCCGAAAGATCTGAGTTCGTTCTGCCACCGTCCCCATTACAGTACATTCCTGCGATCTTTGTTATGTTCAGATCCATGTAGAATAAATAAACGATTTGATTGGCCTCACCTGTGTGGGTGTGTTGACAACATACAGTGACTGTGCGGGGGTCTCCGTGTGGGATCCGATGTCGTACCCCGAGGGGATCAAGTTCTGGTCCTGGGGAGTGGCCTGGGCGGGTGCCACGGGCAAGCTGTCGATAACCTCCTTGATAGTCAGCCCGGAGCTGACCGCATCCACGGGAGTGGCTTCCTCGGGCTGTCAGAATAACATTTAAATTTACATTTTCTAAAAAGTTTTTTTTAATAGTTTGTATTTAAAATAAATTTGAAAAAGTGTTTTAAAATTAAAACAAAATTAAAGGTGTAATGCATCGCTCGCGGAGATTTATATGTATTAAACAACATGTAACATGGTCAAATTGTACTGAAACGACGATAATGAATATAAATATAATAAAAATATAAATCATTAGCTGTCTCCCTGCTAATAAAGACATAAACTAGTCTCTTAAGGACCACATATGATGAACCATTATACTACCGAAGCACAATGCATATTGTAACAAAGATAAAGTTATTTGCGGTTATTTCAATATATAATTTTCTTTTCTTTTATGGCGAAACAATACAAATGCGGCGGTCTGTAAGTTAATTAGCTTATTGAGTCACTGACGGGCTTTACCGAGAGCACGTTGAAGTTCGTGGCTGAGGAGCTGGAGTACTGTCTGGCGAGCTTGGGGGGCGGGGGTCTCGACTCGCTTCCGTCGTTTATCATCAGGGGCAGTCTCCGCTTGAGCGTGCTCACCCCTCGGTTACCAACCAGCGTCACCAGGAATTGAATCAACTGCGGCCGCAACACACACAGTCATTTAAATACATGTACCGCTCACGTGCAGTCCAGGGGCCGATTCATAAACCACACTTAGGCTACGCCAATAGACTTAGCGCCAAGTGGAAGCTTTGTCGAGCGATTATCGAGTTCAAAATGTATAAGTAGTCACCCAAGAGGCGGATTTTCTGAAAGTTTTCAAATTATATTGAAGAGGATTTCTTGATTAGGAGCACAACCACAACGAGCTGGTGAGACAAAGACTAAATGCACTTTTCGTGTGTAAGCTACATGTGGATTATGAATGCGGCCCCTAGAGTCTGTTCAACTGCATATGATATATATATATATACTACTGGTACTAGAGGCATTAATATGGTATGTTGTACTCTTTAAATAAATTACATTAATAACTATTGTTAAATATTAAGTAAAATATACGTACATGCAAATATCAATGAAATATGCGCCTTGATCTCGGATAGCTGTCAGTTTAATTCAACTATTTAATGCTTGGTAAGTGCAAGACAAAGCTTCAAGGGGCGTATTCATAATCGTCACTTAGGCTACGGCCACTAGACTTAGCGCTAAGTGGAAGATTTGTCGAGCGATTATTGGGTTCACATTACATAAGTAGTCGCCCAAAAAGTGGATTTTCTGAATTTTATTAAGGTAGATGCATAATTACATTTTTTTCAGACAAACTTCTAGATAATTTTTCAACTGATATTAATGTGTATCCAAAACGATAAAATAACATGAAAAAGATATGTCTTCTACCTACTTTTCTGTCAAAATGACGTTGAATAGGTGGGGAGTCACATCTAATTTTATAATGGCTGTCAATGGAGAATTTTGGAATTTCGACACGAAATATTCAACAGAAAAAAACGGCTCAGACAAAGTTAATAAACATTTGTCTGTAACAAGCTTGCTCCTTGTTTGTTCTAATAAGAGAAAAAAATATATGGGTCTTTTACCTCGTTTTTTCGTAAAATGACTCTGAACATGGAAATTGTGCCGATAATTCTGAGGGTCTGAATGGGTAACATGCTGAGATAGAGACAAGACAAATCCTCACAAACGTGTAAGCATATAGGCCTACGATGATAACCCCCCCCCCTCCCGCCTCTCCCACTGATTTACTGTGCCTGTGTGGCCAACGCTATGTAATTTTCCGGCTTGTTTCTATTGTCAGTTCGTTCAAAGATATATTTATACATCCCAATAAGTTCTTTAGTTTGCTTGAACTTGCGTTTGCCTATCAATTTCCCTTCACATTTCAGTTTCGCGACTTTGTTACATAAACAAGAAATAAACGATGACGCGCTGCGGACAATAGAGCATTCGCCAGATTAGCCTGGTTCCGCGGCCCAACTTCGCTCGCTCGCTCACTTACAAGTATGAGTATGAGCGGCGGTACCAGCTTATCGCCAGATCGCAGCGGCTTAGTTCACCAGATGGCGCCACGGTGATGCCGGGAACCTCCTTAACACAGTGCTAACATTATATTGAGGGAATTTCTTGATCATGAGCACCACCAAAATGAGCTGGTGAGGCTAAGACGAAAATGCACTTTTCGTGCGTAACTTGCAAAGGGAGTATGAATACAACCCCTGGTATTTTCGATTTTAATTACAAACAATTTGTTTGGGCCTACTTGAAACTATTAAATTCTATAAATAGAATAATAAAACCTGGATAAACCCTTTATAAAGTTGATTAAACATTTACTTTATTCACTATTTGCTGTTGCTTCATATGTTTCTGCCTCATGCTGGCTACTTCTCGCCACAATGCTTCGTTTTCTCTGAAAGAAAGAGTCGGAAGTTAAAAGTTAAGACCATAACATGATAGTTGATTGTATATTCAGGAGGCTTTAACCATTTTGTTCATATCGCATCATTGGGAGAAGGAAGGAAGAGTGGAGCCATATCCATGGGGGTAACCCCCAACCGACATTGCCACAGCGGGGCGCGAACCATCGATCCACGCGTCGTTAGGCTCTCAGGGGGACGGAACACTTAAGGTGAGTGCCCTAACCCATTGAGCTATCGAAGGCGGCCACTTACATGACAGTAAATCACCGCTGGTTAACTGATCAGGAATTACATTTTGCCTTGTAGCATTTGTGTCATAAATATTGTTCATGATGCAGGTTGCCAGAGCCTAAGATAAATGAAACGTTATTCAGGCCACTTTTGTTGACATGTAGGACAAATTGGGACAGAACCTGAGAAAAAAATACTCCCCTGAATAAGTGTTTGTGTCACATTTATTACAGTCACCCCACAATGTATTTATTAGGGCAACGCACCCCTCTAGGCAGCATATTATGAATAAATGATACTTTAAATGAAGATTACCCCAATTTAAGTGTAAAATAAAATACTCACCTCTTCAAGGAGTCCAGCTTATTTGTCATACTTTCTTGCTTTGATTTAATAACCTTCACATCTGACAACACCTTGGTGACGTCATCAGTCTTGACCTTGACATCCTCGACACCCTTGCTGCTGGGAACCTGTTGATAAATACAACCACTTCAACAGGATGCTAAATCTTTGTACAAAGATGTTAAAAGAAAAATTGTGTCAAAAAGATCCACCCAAATTTCAATTAAAGACAAAACGAAAAGAATTGGAAAGACAATACATCCAAGTAAAGATCTTTGAATATGACAGTTCAAGAATTTAATTTAAAATAAGTACTTGGCCATAGTTGCTGTCGGTAAATAACTGTTTTCAAAGACAAACCTTTCGCTTGATGTGCTCAAGAAGTTGCTGTTGATCTCTTTGGAAGTAAGCATGCACAAATTCCATGTCATCTGACTCTGTCTTGAGACCCCCTTGTTCCACATTCATCACCTTTCGAAATCCATCTACAAAAGATTTAACATGAAACAAATTGGCAATTAGCACCTGTGAGGGTCATAACACAGTACTGACATTTTGTCCTTAATGTACAAAGAAAAGCATGTGTTGTAGATAGTACAACCCAGGAAGAACAAACTATTCGAAAATTAACATGAAGGGTAAAGCCGTCATAATTATTATATAGGGGTAAGTTTTAAATTTATCATACAACAATTGAGGAGCAAAGCTAAAGTGTATGCCAATGGCACATTTTCTGTCAAACTTACACATATTCAGCTGTCTGATGAAACTGGCAATATTGCTGTGCTTGAAGTAATGAGGTAAAACCTCTTTAGCGAATCTTGCCTGGTCATAGACATGGAAACTCCTTCCATTCTGCAAAAGGAGAGAACAAAAATTATGGATTTAGTAACAATAATAAAACAATGTTGGTAAAAAATTTGATTTTTTCAATCTTACATTCTCTTAATTTGGTTGTAAAGTATAAACTGCAGTACCATATTTTCTGGTGTATAAGTCACATCATGTTTTCTCGTCGCTGAAGGATGCAACTTATATGTACCAGTACAACTTATATATATGAACCAAGTTCAACCTCGTCTCTCAGAACCCTAGTCCTGCAAGCAAGCCGCTGTGGCTACTGCCAACAGCGTCTTGCTTCCAAGCGCACCCTGCTCATTAGCAGAGCAAAGCGACAACAACACCCGGGACGTTTTGCATCACTTAAGATCTTTTACACATTGTACAGCACCCTCTTACCAATATAACTTGCAGAAAAAGGTATTACTATTTATTTTTCACCAGGTAGAATTATTGTCAGGTGTTCTGGAGCGTGAGAAACAACAACTTTGCACCAGTAACAACCAAAAACAAATCAAGCTCCGCCATGTTTGTAGTTGCACTTCCTGCTGATTAGTGGTGCGCACTAACGTACAAACCGTTAATTCCCCATCCCTTTCCGAGGGAGGGGAATACACCCGATGTCGTGAATGCCCACAAATTAGTGAGAGCAGGGGCTGACACAGAGGCGGGAGTCCTTCCCCACCCCCTTTTCTTAAACATCCCTAAGCAACCATGAATGTGGTCCCCCCTCCCCTGTTTATACTGGATCCCCTACTTCGTGCCCAATGGTTATTTCTTCCAGTGCGCCTGAACCCCAATTAAAACATGGCACCTGCGGCAGCCAGAAAAGCTCAGAAATCACATAGCAGAGGGAAAAGTTATCAAAACACAAGCATCAAGCAACGTCATATCCCAAATTGGTAACAAATCAACAGAGAATAGGTTGTTTGATGTAAATATATGTAGTTCACTGCTAAATACCAAGGTGAAAAAGTAGTTTTATGACTGTGTAAAGGCCGACCAGATTTTGGGTGCGATTCAGCTAATGGAAAGAGATTGCTAGGAGATATCTACATCTATGGAACTATCATAACCCCTACTCTTCCCGGGTACCCCCTTTACCTACTTGACTAGCCGGTAAATTGGGGGTCATTCATTTACCATCCTCACCTATCATAATCCCACCCAGTGAATGAAGCCAATTACCCTAGCTCTAATTGTAGAACCACTGATTTAAGGAATTTAAAAGTAATTAAAAGTTATTCAGCTATATGCAGGTCTAATAGGAGCGCTTCCTCATAACTACACAGTTTTACAGTAACCTTCTTTCCAGTCATATGCATTAAACTATTTCCATCATCAGATATTTGTTTTATATCAGCCAGACAGGTAGAAGGTATTGTTTAGGTGGCAAGGTCAGAATAAACCACTACATATACTAGTGATAATTACAAATGTTCACTAATTAAAGATAACTTAACCAGGAAATAAACTTCAAAAGGGGTGATGCATTCAAACGCTTTGCCCTTATCGCAAACAACCTATTAGAAGCCGCACCCCAACTTTGGCCTAAAAACTGGGTTGGCCGGCGCCCAGAACCATTTCCTGAAAACTACATATTATAAGCCGCACCCCGACTTTGGCCTTCCAACCCCCACCCTCCGCCCTGTATTCCTGCTTAATCCATCCGGCCAACCAAGCCACCTGATTGTTTATACAAGCAGTCGTGACCACTAACAGCATTCGCCTCTCCCTCTCCGATCGCTGCTCTGATCAAGTGTCACACCAGTGGCTGGCTCCTACTGCATGTTTATGAATCTGGCAGCCGTATCAAGTTACACCACCTGAAACCTGGCGTCTGATCATTGGTCTACAATAGGTGTGGGGGGAGTCGCCTGGAAGCGGGGATGAAGATGTCCCTGGTGTGCCAGATGATCTCTTTGATTCCAATGATGAAGATTTATGGGGGTTTGTGGAGGGAACGGACTATTGACATTTGAAATGGATGATCTCTCGACTTATTGACGTGTATGACACTGTGATGCAATATATGTTTTGTTGATTTGTATGACGTTATGATGCAATAAATTATTTTAGCAACATCGGTAATTTTCGCATAAGTAGACTACATAATAAATTTTCGGTAAGTGGATATATCTCGGTCAAATGGATACTAAATAAGTTGGATTTTCGTGTACAGCATCTACACAAGTAAGTCTTTCAGCTCATATCAATTATATATGTGTACCTGCCACCATATCTGCCCTAAAAGTACTTCCTCAAAAGTTCATCTACTTTCTCAGTCCTCAATTTGACTTCCTCATTTTAGTCCATGCCAATTCAACAGGCTACACCTGACAAATCAGTTTTGAGTCTAGATGTGAAAACAGTTTTTTTTTTCGCAGCAACCAAGTGTCAGATGTTACATGTCATCCCTTTGCAAACTGTTACAACAGTAACATCTTGTTTTCAGGCTAATTTCTCGCAGCCCTTACGACGCGCGGCCCTTCTGCCAGACAGCCTCAGCAGCTCAGTGGCATCATGATCAGTGCAGCCATGACTGGCAGGAGGCATGACACCCTACCGGTGAAAAATACGATTTAACATTTTTGCTACACAAATAAGTTTACTTACACTAGCCCAAAAGATCAAGTCATTTGTGCTTTCGTCGTCGACAAGTGTCCATAGTTTCGTCAGAAAAGCGGGAACAGTTGTCGCGCCCATATCACCCATACCGTGCATTTTTAGCACCCTTCACGACAAGTAAAACGTTCAAATAAAGCACCAATTTTCATCTAAGCTTTACAAAATACTTCAGATGACAAGGGAAGAAATTGCACCATTTGCGCATGCGCTAGATCGTCAACATTACTTATCACCGAAAAGTACGAGTACGCCCGATGGCGGAAATCCCATTTTCTTCTCTTGCCATTGAATCCCCTGCCTTGCAATATTTTCTCCTTGAAACTATTTGAATGTTTTGCGTGGAAATGATGTATTTAGGGTTTTAGTGTATTAGAACGCATTTAGTGGCATGTCAAGTTGGGAAGCCACTTTTTTGGGCCGAACTGGTATATCTCGCGTGGAAAAGTGTGGCTCCCTTAGGCTTGGCCATAACCAATTATGTTTAGATCCAGTTTGGCGCAAGTGCCCCCAGGCAAGCCCGCTTCTCTAGGGGCACAACGGTAACAATGTTAAAATCTTTTGACGTAAGTAGGCATCGACTGTAGCTTTTATTATAGTGTGTGCTCGAACAATCATAGTGTTTACGTATTCTATATACCTTGTTCTGTCATCTGACATCAATAAAGTGTGTCGACACTAGCTAGGTTGTTTCGGTTATAGTTTCGCGAAGAAATGTTGGAGCACACAACTGTTCCCGACAGTAAGATCATTTTTGTGTTAGTTGGTAGGCTTAATATGAGAACGAACCTTTGGCAAATTCGAAGACAGAAAATTAAAGATGAAAACGGGCTTACATTTGTAGCAGGAATCCTGGTAAGGCCATATTCCGACTCACTATACTTCCCGTAGAACCGTCAAGAATAAAAAAACGCAAAAAAATCGACATACAACTAACTTTCTATAACAATGTAGAAAAGGGCTCCTGTGATACGTATCATTGGCATATAGCACAGTGTTTCCAGATAAACAGGCGGTGTTCTTCCATTGAGAAAATTGGTTTTAATGGTTTAGTTACTTCTGTTAAAGTGAAAATGTGTGACACTACTTAACCGGCAGATCAACAAATATTGCAATATCCTTCAAGTACCATAAATGCAATTAAAGTAAAGCGTGTGATCATTATTATTATAGGGATGAACAACAGGCTATATAAAGCAATTGAATGTTGACAAACCAACAACCACGACCAATTAGCATTGCCGCCTTACAGCCCGAACCTGTGTGGCTCTGTCTGGGCCGAAGTTTCCGTGGGGCGAACTCTAAACCGTCGGTGCCAATCGTACATTTTCGGTATTTAGAGTGACCGGTAGTGCGCTAGCCACACGTGGGTTACATGTTGGATATTTACAATAAGTTATCAGTAAACAGTTATAATTATATATCGTCATTATGCCCCTGAATGTCACCGGGAGAAAGAGGACCGCAACCCCGGAGGATGCAGAGCGAGAGGTGATCACGCCGAGCCCATTTTACTTATTGAGGTCTATTCACCAGTGGTGTTCACAGGCACAGCCACAGCGTTGATTTTCGGCGCCTGTGCCTGTGGCACAGGCACAGGCGCCGAAAATCAACGGTGGGGACCCCCCCCCCCCCCCTCCCATCCCCCATCCCCGGCCTGTGTCAGTTGTCAGTTGATTTACGGCGCCTGTAGCCTAGGTCCATGGCATTGATACACAGACATGGCACCTGACAGTCACCAGAACCCCTGACTGTTAGTGTTACTGTCCTAAGACAGTTGGCAGTACCACGAGCACTCGAATCAGTACGCTCCTCTCTATATATAATAACAGAGTATACAACACCTCAGAGAGGCCTGACAAAACATCGGATATTTTAAAATTTACCATTGTTGTCAGGCATTTAAAAATAACATGAAACAAAGCATTAGCGCTAAGTCTCACCTTTGACACCGTAAAAGGGTGAATAAACCTTGATTAAACTAAGAAATGGGGTAAAAACATCCAAATTGACAAATATACACAACGTCAGTCGCCATTTGCACCTCATCACGTATGAGCATTAGCTAACACTGGGGAAGTCTATCCTCATTGGCCCAAAAACTACATGACATATTTTGACGCATCCAGGAAAGTCTTGGGATTTCTATTTTTCCATGTACCTATGGATGGCGGTTAAGCCGTATATTACTCGAAATGTAATCTAAATTTTATATAGGAGAGTGAGCCACTGGTGTAACACTTGATAAGAACTGCGAACAGAGAGGGAGAGGTGAATGTTATTAGTAGACGCGACTGCTTGTATAAATAATTAATTGGCTTGTTAGGGGCCAGGAGAGGCAGCCACTGGTGTGACACCTGATAAGCAGATAAGAGGTGTGATCAGAGAGGGAGAGGGGAATGTTGTTAGTAGTCGCGACTGCTTGTATAAACAATTAATTGGTTTCGTTGACGAGACTTGATTAAGCAGGAATACAGGTAGGTGGGATGGTTTAGAGGCCAAAGTCCGGGTGTAGCTTATAATATATATTTTTCTGGAAATGGTCCTGGGTGCCTGCCAACCCAGTTTTGAGGCCACAGTTGGGGTGCAGCTTCAAATAGGCAGTTTACGGTACAATAGACAAATTATTTATTTTAATTTATCTCTCTGCTTGTTCCAGGTGGATTTAATGGGAAGCATGGCGCTACAGGCCAAAGACAATGAATCAGATGGTGAATCAGATTCAACAGATTCTGAAGAAAGTGAATATTCTGGACTGGAGGAGGAGGAAGACTCTGAGGATGCAATGTCAGAATCAAATGAGGTAAATTATTTTTCACATGTTTTCATGCATATCAATGTCCCCATTTCTATTTTCTTTTTATTAAATGAAATACTAATGCACCTTATCTAACATTTGTAATAGTGAACTTTACAAGCAAGAATTAAAGAAATGGATAAGTGATAATATTTCTGGCACATTTTTGATCTTGTATCATATGTGATATCACAGCATGTTGCAAACAATGTAGAGAGAATTGCGGATAAACCGACTGGCAACTAGATAACTGCCCTGAATAAGAAAATCATTGTAATTTTCTCATCTTGTGCTTTTTTTACTCCTCCCAGGGAGCTTCTGGTTCAGATGATGGAGAGAGTAGTTCTGCAGATGAGTCTGCCTCTGATGATGATTCTGACAGTGGTGGAGGGGTTAATCAAGATGACAACAAGACTGCCATACTATCAAAGGGGAAAGCAACTCCCAAGACTAGGGGGAAAAGGAGCCTTAAAGGAGCCAAGGATACTAAACAACAGACCAAACTAGAAAAGGCATTATCAAAAAGTCAACCTGGTAGTGCAACAACAGCAGAGAAGTCAGAGCCACAAGTAATTGTTCCTGATGAGTATGAGTATGACTCCTCAGATGAAGAGGTATGTGTAAATACATGAACAAGTACATTGTATATCTTTCGACAGCTATTTAAATTTTGCTTTCACTTTGCAACCTACATGTTTCTTCCCTTATATATGCCAGACATGTATGAATGTAGGACATTTTAAACATGAATACATTATATATTTGTGATTTGCGGTTGATGATATTAAAGTAGCATACTTTGCATGATGAAAGTCATACTTGATTTTCTGTAGCCTTGTGAAATATTATTATTAAGAAATGAGCATCAATATTTATATAATTTACTTCAATAGCAATGTGCAATTTTTGTTTCCTTGCAGGATTTAAGAAACACAGTGGGCAATATCCCCATGGAATGGTACAAGGAATATAAACACATAGGATATAACCTGCTGGGGCAGAAGATCATTAAGCCACAGGCTGGTGATGAATTGGACGAGTTCCTCAGCAAGATGGATGATCCAAATTATTGGTACAGTGACTGACCCAGCCACATAATTTCATTGCATAAGTTTGCCTTGCAGAGGTCTCCTGGATATGTGCTGCATTTAATATAATAATTTAATAAAATCTTGCAAATGCTTCTTGTATCATTCAGATTTCTTGCCCACTTTTACCACTATAATAATGTTGACCAAAATAGCTCTCTAATTATGCTCTCTATGCATTCACAAAGTTAATTAAAATGATTGTTGAACTCCAGGTCCATTTGCTCCATTGGTCATCCCGCATGTACGTGTATAAAGATGGTCCCTGTAGCTCCATGGCTTGTCTTCCAGGCGTACAGTGAAGGACCACCAGACTGGCCAGAAGGTTGTTTTGTCAACCGCAGACATTCAACTTATTAAACGATTCCGTCGTGGGAAAAACGTCGACGCCAGCCAGGATCCATATCAGGTAAGACCCAATCATTATAAGATCAGCGATTCTGAGGTACGCGTCCTGCGTCATTTGTCGCATAACAATTTCAAATGACGCATTTCATTGACCTGTGACGGGACATGGGGACGCCTTGCAAATATATAGAAACAGCTGGGTGTGGGAGGGATTTCTGTCCAGAATCGGGGCCTTACACCATACAGGAACAGATTGGCCATGGTCACCCAGGATCAGTTGCTGATAATGTAATGCATGTTATCAATTGTAGGTGACTAGCTCTAGGTGCTAAGTATCAGAAACTGTTTTATATGTAATTATGTAAGGCCGGGTTTTCCCTCAATTGAAATAGCATACAGACTACGCAATGATGTCCTATTATTTTTCGGATGTCCCATAATTTTCAGGAGCTCTGGGACATTGGGACCCACCCATTGGCGTACCTATCAGAATCACTGTAAGATAAGATTGTATATAATTAGAGTACCAGGCTGGGTATACTATAAAGTAACTGGGAAGCTTGCTGTGACCTTTAAGGATGTTTTTCTACTTTTCTTCCCAGCCTTGGATCGACTTTTTCACGCACGAACCGATGCTGCATCCGCTGACCAACCACCCGGCAACCAAGCGCAGCTTCATTCCTTCGCTGCTGGAGAAGGAAAAAGTAGGGATTTTGTACCAAACAACCAGTATATGATAAATGTATATGATTATATCATATGGATAAGTTTTCATATCATAGCTGCAAAAAGTTCGGGATAGCATAATTTTATCGTCTAGATATAACATTGAAAATATTATATCTCCAACAGATTTATAATTCCTATATTTTAATCTACAATATAAATATATATTTTCTAAATCTAAAATTCCAATTTATATTTCCTGAATCTAAAACACCATTTTATGTTTCTTAAATCGAAAATACTAATATGATTGTCTGATTGGATCTGATTATGATTCCTGCATCCTCCTGAAGGGTGAACGCGAAAATGATAGCTTTTGCTAGTTGCTGTGTCGGGAGTATTGAAGTTCGGCGTTTTAGTAGACATTTACCTGCAGCATTGGCAGTTTTGAAGAAGTTTTGTTCTGGGGACAGGTGGGCAAAATGCTGCATTCCATCAAGATGGGATGGATGAAGCCGACGGAGGAGAAGAAGGAAGAGTCCGAAGAAGATAAGAATTTTTACAGTCTGTGGAGCAAGGATGAGGTAATGATCACGTGGTTCCATATCCATGACGACCGGTTGGCCTGAAGCGTCCGTGTGACGCATGCTTTCTTGTTTTTGAATACGTAGCTGTTAGGAATTCTTAGCGCCTTTTGTTGTTGTTGCATTGCAAATTACTCTTATGGAAACTAACATTATGGCTTGTAATTCTATTTTGTGTCGCATGTATACGTTATAAAAAAAAAAGATGAAGTCATCAACGTTCATGTTATCCATAGTTAGTACATGTATAATAAAATAGTAGGGGAATTTTTTTCTGACTGAATCAAGCAGATCGGATAAAATCACTTAAAGCGCTACTATCAAGTTCCTCATGTATGTTGTAGTTCCATGCACCATCACTTGGCTGCATTGCATGCATTGTACCTGGTCAAGTCTTCCAGAAACGTATTTTTGTAGGATCCCGTGGTAAAGGTGGATAAGTCGTTGGATAAGTAATATACCTAAACACCGAATAAAATTTATCATCAGAATGCTCTTGTTTCGTCGGATACATCGCTTTTATTTCCGTACGTTTTTTGAAAAAGTGGCTCCTCTTAGTATGTATTGTCCTTCAGACCGAGACTGTAGTATTTAGCGCAGTAGACTGCGCAGCAAATGGGTCCTGGGTTCGAATCTGACCCCGGACACTTAACCAGGGGGCATGTTTCATCCATTCATCCATTCATCGTCCCGGGAGGCCCCTTGGCCCAGTTCGGCCCTTGCGTGTACAAAACGGGCCTAAAACACGAATTAATTCCATGTTCGTTTCATTGTTTTTCAGAACGAGATTAGTCGCCGCTTGGCTCACCACATCCCAGCCCCCAAGATCCAGCTCCCTGGTCACGCCGAGTCCTACAACCCACCGCCCGAGTACATCCCAACAGAGGAGGAGGTAACCGAGTGCCGGTCGTTACCACTGATTAACGATGAAGCATTCATTGTGACGGATTGCACGAACGCAGTTTAGCCGACTACGGGGCTCAGCCGGCTAAAGTTACCATGTAACTGATCTAGGTGATTTTAGCCGACTAAGCCCCGTAGCCGGCTAAACTACCCGAGAGGTCGAGAGGCCAAAGTCCGGGTGCGGCTTATAATATGTAGTTTTCCGGAAATCGTTCTGGGGGCCTGCCAACCCGGTTTTGAGGCCAAAGTTAGGGTGCGGCTTCTAATATGTATGCGGCTTCAAATAGGCAGTTTACGGTATGTACGTTAAATAGGCCACTGGATAACGGCAGTGGCAGAGGAGGCTATATTTGTGCAACATCTATGGCAGGCGCCAGATTGACCAATCATGTTATTATACAAAGGACCCATCGTCTTTATCGCAGGCACTTTGCTTGGGTGAAATGTAGGAGTCCCCCCGCGGACTAGTAGGTAGCGAGCTCGGCTATCGTCGAATTTCCGCTGCTAGGCCAGACACGCGGGCGGTGCGTAGTTCGAGCCCTACCGGTGCAGATGTCTGTTTCTCCCGCATAAGGCTCCTTCCTAACATCGTAAAGAGTAGAGGGTTACTTCCAGGGGCGTCGCTTCTTTCTACCATGACCCTTCCCATTGTCACCCATAGAGGTTAACAAGCGTCTTGCTGACCAGCCAACCTGTGTATATCCCATATCCCATATCTAGCTAGCTACTGCTGAGCTACGATAAATATTGCAGGCTAGGTTACCAGCATTAAATGAGTGGCCGGGCGCTGTTTCATTCGGCAGATTGGCTTCGCCGAGGAATCTTCGTGTCCATAATTTGACACGCCCATTATCAGAAACAAAAAATGCCTGTCAAAAGCGGTTTACACTATGAACTGATGTTCTTAGCAGTCGGCCATTGTATTATGCGGGCGCCATACTACAACATAAAGGGTTAAGTCTCATGTCTGAACGTTGTCCGCATACTATTGTGAGGCTTCTCGTCCATTATAACTGGTCCATCTTATACAGTGATTCTGATAGATAGGCCAGTGGGTGGGTCCCAGTGTCCCAGAACTCCTTACAATTATGAGACATCCGAAAAATAATTAAATTAAATGAAATATTCCGTAGTCTGCTCACTATATATTTACAATGCGTCCCCTCACAGCTCAATGAAATGCGTATTTTGTATGCGACAAAAGACGCAGGACGCGTACCTATTAGAATCGCTGATATACGGCCTTCTCTTATTTCAGATTTTGGCTTGGAATGAGCAAGAACCTGAAGACCGAAAACTTAACTTCGTACCGAAGAAGTTTTCCAGTCTTCGCCAAGTTCCGGCCTACGACCGTTTCATCAATGAGCGTTTTGAGCGCTGCCTCGACCTGTACCTGTGTCCCCGCCAACGCAAGATGAGGGTACGTTTTCCTGCGCTGTGTGTATGTAGGGCACAGAAACATGTACCCCCCGGGGACATGACTCCACTCTCCCTTCCTTCTCCCATTGACGCGATATGGCATTCCCATATACATAATACATAATGGCATGCTAAAATATTACATAATACATAATGGCATTCCCATCACTTCGTCTTTAGCCCGCATACGCATTGAATCAATGAAACAAAAAAAAATTGTATTTTGCAGATGAATGTGAACCCCGAGGATTTGATTCCGAAGCTGCCCAAGCCCAAGGATCTCCAACCGTTCCCAACAACTCAGGCCATGGTATATATCATGCTGGCAACACAAACCTCACAACCGCAGCGTCGACGCGATACCTTCCTGAGTAAAATGTCTAGTGTGGTGCAGGCTGATGTTCGCAGGTCACCCCGAGGTGGCGCGCTCGGCTATTGTCGAGTGCGCCCTGCCAGGTCAGCCCAAGCGGCCGGTGCGTGGTTCGAATCCCACCTGTGTAAAATGTCAGGTGGTTACTCGTACCTGCATTGTAGTACATGGTCTGAGACAAGACCTATGAAAGGCTTTGCAATGAAGTATTGCTGGTATTTTACGTCGCTTTAGTGCCGTTAAAATCGAAACTGGGCCACGAAAAACTCTCGGAGAATGAAATAGGGTTGCCTGAAAAAACATGGCGGCGGCGCGAACCTACGACCTGTTGATCTGCAGATCTGCTTGCAAACTGAGCTAGAGAAACTCCCTCCGAACACGTCCGTAGCAGCCCTGTTTCCACCGCATGTTATTGGATGCCATCGGTTGTGTTACTAGGGGTAACCATGCGTGCAGAGATTGAGCATAATGTTCTTTGTCTGGTTATAGATTTACCGAGGCCACGAGAACATTGTGCGCAGTATCAGCGTCTCCCCGACCGGGCAGTGGGTAGTCTCCGGTAAGTGTGTACTGCATCTGACTGGTGCTTCCTATGATCTTAGCACTGACAGCTCTTATATTATTACATTATTATATTATGACAAGAACATAGCGCGGGTATGGACGGTACAAGACCAGCATAAATAAGCAAACGTCATCCAAACGTCGCTCTGTACCGTCGTTGTCTGGAGGTGTATGCACGTTCTGTGTACGTTACCTCCCATGCCTATACCATCGCTGTCTATAGGTGTATGCACGCTCCTTGTACGTTACCTTCCATGCCCTATACCGTCGTTATCTGGAGGTGTATGCACGTTCCTTGTACGTTATCTTCCATGCCCTATACCGTCGTTATCTAGAGGTGTATGCACGCTCATTGTACGTTACCTTCCATGCCATATACCGTCGTTGTCTGGAGGTGTATGCACGCTCATTGTACGTTACCTTCCATGCCATATACCGTCGTTGTCTGGAGGTGTATGCTCGCTCCTTGTACGTTACCTTCCATGCCCTATACCGTCGTTATCTGGAGGTTTATGCACGTTCCTTGTACGTTATCTTCCATGCCTTATACCGTCGTTATCTAGAGGTGTATGCACGCTCATTGTACGTTACCTTCCATGCCATATACCGTCGTTATCTAGAGGTGTATGCACGCTCATTGTACGTTACCTTCCATGCCATATACCGTCGTTGTCTGGAGGTGTATGCACGCTCCTTGTACGTTACATTCCATGCCCTATACCGTCGTTGTCTAGAGGTGTATGCACGCTCCCTGTACGTTTCCTTCCATGCCTCATACAGTCGTTGTCTAGAGGTGTTTGCACGCTGCTTGTATGTTACCTTCCATGCCCTGTACCGTCGTTGTCTAGAGGTGTATGCACGCTCCTTGTAAGTTTCATTCCATGCCCTATACCGTCGTTGTCTGGAGGTGTGGTCAGCCCTATACCGATGAACTTTGACTCCGGTAGGTTCCGACGACGAGACGGTGAAGGTGTGGGAGGTGTCCACTGGGCGCTGTATGCGGACCATCCCCATGTCGGGCCCCGTCAAGCGTGTCGCCTGGAACCCCAGCAACTCCCTGGCCATCGTGGCGGCGGTCGTGTGAGTAGTAACCACTGGCAACCAGGCGTCACTAGTCAAACACCGACATTAAATACAGCTGCATCGTAAATTATCTTATAAATGCAATTTGGGGGTTCCGATAGGGGCGACTGCTACCATCTAGCGGATGGAAACTTAATCTTAACTCCTATATAATCTTAACACGTTTTTGTTTGGTTCGATAATACAGCTTTCACAGCTTTCTGTTATATCTGCTTTTACAGCTTTCTGTTATACCTGCATTTATCGTATATGTACATTACCAACGATAACCGAACCAAAGATGCTCTAATAACTCCAGAAATAATACGGAATTGGGATTTCAAGAGGTTAAATCGGTCATTGCAGATTGTTTATTTTAGCCTTTGTATGATTCCAGGGACACCGATATCATACTGGTCAACCCGCAGGTGGGAGACTGCTTGTTGTTATCAAACACCGACAACTTAATATCCTCTTTTAAGGACAGCGACGCCACATCGACAAGTAAGTGTGTTATATACCCTCAATCCCGCTCTTCCTCAGCTTCTGGATCTTATTTCCCACGTCATTGATCTGGTCGTCTCAGGAGTTTCCTTGGACCGGTTTAACTCATGTGTACCCAAGGGTGGCCCGAAACACCAATCCATGGATCACGCCTCATTACCTGTCTGGGGCCGGCCCGATAGCTCAATGGGTTAGAGCGGTCGCCTGGAGTGCTCTGGTCACATGAGAGCCTGGCTAACGGCACGTGGATCGGTGGTTCGCGCCCCGCTGTGGCCATGCCTATGTGGTGGCAGGATAAAGATCCCATGTCTTTCTTCGTAAAGAGTAGGGGGTTACCCCCGGGGACATGGCTCCACTCTCACTTCCTTCTCCCATTGACGCGATATGACCAACAGTGGTTAAATTGTCCTGAATATACAACGAACCAACCATCTTTACCGTGTCTGTTGTGCTTCGTCCTCAGGCACCGCTGTCGCAGCCAAATGGACGACCTGCGAGGGCAAGGAATGGGACGCTGGCTTCAGAGTCCGGATCTCACATCCCAAGGTGAAGGTCACTCGCTTGCTCTGACGTTATTGCCATGGTAACGTTACACTAAACGTTACGTGCTCGTAGCCTTGTCAATCCGGCATTAAGCTTAACGAAGGTTTATTCTTTACGAGCAACACATGTTAATACTTTTGCTCGTCGTTTTCTTCGGTACAATGTAATACAGAATGAATGTGTGCACAATATTGGAGAACGGTAATCAATTTTAATGTTTTTTCTCCATGCCTCGCATTATAGTTTTTAACAATTGATAACTAAAGTGACGATACTTTATTGAAACGATCCCCAAATGTATGTGTTCGTAAGGGACCGAATGCCGCTTGGCCATGTGTCATTTGTCAAGTCGGTGTGGTGGAAACAGGTGGACGGTTTGCATACTTTGATAGGGTGGGACTGGCGCAGGCGCGGACGTTAATAATGTTGGCGTCTGATTGTAAAAAATTGTGATCGTTTAACTTGTCCTGCTATTAAACTGCGCCAGAAACATGTACCGCTAGTCACACTGAGGTTGGTCTCTTTGAACGGGGATATTGGCGTTATTGTGTAATAACTAAGTCTAAACTACCGTAGTCCTAGACTACCGTAGAACCGCCAGTCCTAGACTACCGTAGAACCGCCAGTCCTAGACTACCGTAGAACCACCAGTCCTAGACTACCGTAGAACCGCCAGACCTAGACTACCGTAGAACCGCCAGTCCTAGACTACCGTAGAACCACCAGTCCTAGACTACCGTAGAACCGCCAGTCCTAGACTACCGTAGAACCGCCAGTCCTAGACTACCGTAGAACCGCCAGAGCTAGACTACCGTAGAACCGCCAGTCCTAGACTACCGTAGAACCGCCAGAGCTAGACTACCGTAGAACCGCCAGTCCTAGACTATCGTAGAACCGCCAGTCCTAGACTACCGTAGAACCGCCAGAGCTAGACTACCGTAGAACCGCCAGTCCTAGACTATCGTAGAACCGCCAGTGCGTTTTCATGCGGTGCTCATGTGCAGGCTTCAGAAGCCGGCTGTTCGGCTCTTTATAGAGATACTGTAGCACGCACGGGCGGTTCTACGGTACTCAAGCGGGTCGACCTCCCGGACCCTGCAAACCGCTACGCTTTACAACACAACGGCGGTTTAAAGGATGCAAATTTGACATATAAATGACATTAAATATGACAATTTCCTCATCGAGAATGTGGTAGAATAGTTGATTATGGACTATTTGATCATGTTGATTTTATTTCCATATGTTTGTATTTTGCTTTGACCTGTTGCTTATTACTGTCTTTAATGTACTTTAGGCCATGGGGCAGATTAGTTGGCACAACCGCGGAGACTACCTGTCCGCCGTGATGCCCGCCAGCGACAGTCAGTCGGTCTTCATTCACCAGATCTCCAAGCGACGGTCTCAGGTCAGTCTCTGGGGACGCCAGCCCCTGTATTACGCGTCACTTCTAGGACTGGTGACGCCAACCACGTTATGCTGTACACCCCTGTGTTAAGGTCACATCTAGGACCTGAGGAGAGCTGCCGTGTTACAATACTTGGCCGTCCATCGTTGACATGAACAAGGATATATGTGGGAGCAAAAATTGCATAGTTCTCCGTTATTTCACTGTTAATGCCCTCATTTTTCGACAATGAAGAGTATATTTCAACAAATTATTCCGACTTCCTGTTCCGTTTTGATGACGTAGTAAGGCGTTCAGGGCCGACTTCCTGTTCCGTTTTGATGACGTAGTAAGGCGTTCAGGGCCGACTTCCTGTTCCGTTTTGATGACGTAGTAAGGCGTTCAGGGCCGACTTCCTGTTCCGTTTTGATGACGTAGTAAGGCGTTCAGGGCCGACTTCCTGTTCCGTTTTGATGACGTAGTAAGGCGTTCAGGGCCGACTTCCTGTTCCGTTTTGATGAAGTAGTAAGGCGTTCAGGGCCGACTTCCTGTTCCGTTTTGATGACGTAGTAAGGCGTTCAGGGCTGACTTCCTGTTCCGTTTTGATGACGTAGTAAGGCGTTCAGGGCCGACTTCCTGTTCCGTTTTGATGACGTAGTAAGGCGTTCAGGGCCGACTTCCTGTTCCGTTTTGATGAAGTAGTAAGGCGTTCAGGGCCGATTTCCTGTTCCGTTTTGATGACGTAGTAAGGCGTTCAGGGCCGACTTCCTGTTCCGTTTTGATGACGTAGTAAGGCGTTCAGGGCCGACTTCCTGTTCCGTTTTGATGACGTAGTAAGGCGTTCAGGGCCGACTTCCTGTTCCGTTTTGATGACGTAGTAAGGCGTTCAGGGCCGACTTCCTGTTCCGTTTTGATGACGTAGTAAGGCGTTCAGGGCCGACTTCCTGTTCCGTTTTGATGACGTAGTAAGGCGTTCAGGGCCGACTTCCTGTTCCGTTTTGATGACGTAGTAAGGCGTTCAGGGCCGACTTCCTGTTCCGTTTTGATGACGTAGTAAGGCGTTCAGGGCCGACTTCCTGTTCCGTTTTGATGAAGTAGTAAGGCGTTCAGGGCCGACTTCCTGTTCCGTTTTGATGACGTAGTAAGGCGTTCAGGGCCGACTTCCTGTTCCGTTTTGATGACGTAGTAAGGCGTTCAGGGCCGACTTCCTGTTCCGTTTTGATGACGTAGTAAGGCGTTCAGGGCCGACTTCCTGTTCCGTTTTGATGACGTAGTAAGGCGTTCAGGGCCGACTTCCTGTTCCGTTTTGATGACGTAGTAAGGCGTTCAGGGCCGACTTCCTGTTCCGTTTTGATGACGTAGTAAGGCGTTCAGGGCCGACTTCCTGTTCCGTTTTGATGACGTAGTAAGGCGTTCAGGGCCGACTTCCTGTTCCGTTTTGATGAAGTAGTAAGGCGTTCAGGGCCGACTTCCTGTTCCGTTTTGATGACGTAGTAAGGCGTTCAGGGCCGACTTCCTGTTCCGTTTTGATGACGTAGTAAGGCGTTCAGGGCCGACTTCCTGTTCCGTTTTGATGACGTAGTAAGGCGTTCAGGGCCGACTTCCTGTTCCGTTTTGATGACGTAGTAAGACGTTCAGGGCCGACTTTCGTTATTCAGTCATTCAATCGTTTATACGCATAATGCAAATTACCATGGTAAAATTGGTGTATTAATGTTAATAATTAAACTTATTTCTTGTTTGTTTACCACAGAACCCCTTCAGGAAGTCCAAGGGCCTGGTGCAGGCCGTCGTGTTCCACCCCATGCGACATTTTCTCTTCGTGGCTGTGAGTTCTAGTCAACACTCTTTACGCTGTCAACTAGAATTCTCTGGCGACAACATTTTCGCTAGAATGTAACAAATGTGTTTAACGCCGTGCGTATATATATATATATCGGGAACCAAGAGCAGTTAAAGCGTCCTAAATGTGCAACCAACCAACCATCGGCGATTGGCTACTTCTAGGATAAACAGTTACCGAAGACACTGAAGCGCTAATCCATACACCTTGTAGGGAGAAAGCTCTGATTCGAGTGCGTCATTAGTTTATATCATCGCAAGTTTCCCGTATTCGAAGAATATGTGCTGAAATAATCCCCATCGGGCAAGAGAACCAATTGTTAGTACATTTTCGCGCACGTAGTAAGTTTCACCCCGAAATGTTACAAAAGGCGCGATTTTAGCCGTAGCCAGTCGTTGATAAGTTTCTTCGGACCAGATGTCACAAGTGCGTGACGTGTTGTTTTCTGTCACAGACCCAGCGTTACGTCCGAGTGTACAACCTGATGAAGCTGGAGCTGATGAAGAAGCTGGCTACCAACGTGCAGTGGGTCTCCAGTATAGCCGTCCATCCCGGGGGTAAGCTTGCAGCTATGGCGAGTCCAGTCTGTGCTCCAGATTCCGTATTGTAGTGCTATCATGAAACCGTATTGTAGTAATATCATCCGTGTTTTAGTGGTATCGTGAATCCGTATTGTTTGTGGTATCATGAATCCGTAGTGTAGTGATATCAGGATTCCGTATTGTAGTGGTATCATGAATTCGTATTGTAGTGATATCATGAATCCGTATTGTATTGTATGAAACATCCGTGTGGTAGTGGTGTCGTGAATCCGTATTGTAGTGGTGTCATGAATCCATATTGTAGTGATATTATGAATTCGTGTTGTATTGGTATCATAAATACGTCTTTGGTGAAAGTACCATGAATTCGTATTGTAGTGGTATCATAAATACGTTTTATAGTGGTACTATGAATTCGTATTGTAGTTAGTTGAACAGTTGTAAAGTAAACACTTCAGAACAAACATTGCCCCAGCATGACCTCGGATTGCAGCATCAGCGGTGGTTTTTCTTCACGTGGGTTGCACACTTTCGTTATTGCAGGTGACAATATCATCCTTGGCAGTTACGACGTAAAGCTGGCCTGGTTTGACCTTGACTTGTCCACTAAGCCGTATCAAATGCTCAGGTGAGTATTAGCTGGCAATCGGCATAATTGTCATTTAAACTTAACTTAAACTTAAATTTAAACTTTAAACTTAAATTAACTTGCAATGTAAAATATTATCGACATCACAAAACATCAAGTCTTTTTTTCCTGCCGTAAGTGGGCCTATTGTGGGTATTTTGACTGACAAAGTATGCATTTATCAAAATTATATGTATATGAGGGAGTTACATTGTAAGTGCAATGTAAACTTAAGGATTTATATCTTTTTTGGTCGAATTTCTCGATAAAGCCAAAAAAAAATGTAAATATTGTTACGAAATAATGATACGAACAATGGTTTGTCTCGACATGTCAAAAAAATAGTCTCTATCTTACCTAAATTTTTGGTCTACACTGAAGTACTAGTTGCTATTAAGGCGTTCAAAGCCTTGTTGAAATGTATATTTATTTATGGATTTTTTATCTTATTGCAGGCACCATCGGAAAGCAATTCGCCAGGTCTGTTACCACAGGAAGTACCCTCTCTTCGCATCTGCATCCGACGACGGAACCATCATAGTGTGCCACGGCACGGTCTACAAGTAAGTATTCCGTCATAGTGTGCCACGGCTTGGCCTACAAGTAAGTGTACCGCGGCATGGTCTACAAGTAAGTGTACCGTCATAGTGTGCCACGGCATGGTCTACAAGTAAGTGTACCGTCATAGTGTACCACGGCATGGTCTACAAGTAAGTGTACCGTCATAGTGTACCACGGCATGGTCTACAAGTAAGTGTACCGTCATAGTGTACCACGGCATGGTTTACAAAGAAGTGTACCGTCATAGTGTACCACGGCATGGTCTACAAGTAAGTGCACCGTCATAGTGTACCACGGCATGGTCTACAAGTAAGTGTTCCGTCATAGTGTTCCACGAAATGGTCTACAGACAAGTAAGTAATAAGTGATGTCCTATTTGTGATGACCGGCTTTGTATAATTCGTACTTCGCGCAGGGCGTTGTGAGTGATACATATTTCATGGCAAACCGCTGACCATGTGACGTTTGACCTTGCAGTGACCTACTCCAGAACCCGCTGATAGTGCCGGTGAAGGTGTTGCGCGGCCATGAGGAGAGGAACAACATCGGGGTGTTGGACTGTCAGTTCCACCCGACACAACCCTGGATCTTTTCCAGTGGGGCCGACCACACGGTCCGGCTCTACACATAGTGAGGGGGTCGTGGTGGGGGTGTGGGGGTGGGGGGCGGTGTACAGGCTTGCTGACGCGGGGGTGGTAAGGCTGATGGCGGGGTTGGGGGATGTGAGGGTGGGGGTAGGGGTGGGGTGGGCGCCAGGGGGTTCAGAGATGCGGTCGCGGGCTGTATGGGGGATGTAGGGGTTGGGAGGCACTGTTAGGGGATGAGATGGGGTGTGGTGGGATGGGCTCACAGCCCAGCACATCTTTTGCTGCATCACCACATCATGTGGTGGACCGCGTCTGGTTGTTCTCACATGGGGGTGGGGGGTGGGGGAAGGGGGGGGGAAGCTGGTTCTGAATGCCTTCGGGATGGTAGAGTCTGGATATCTGATGGAGTCTCGGGAGGGTAAATATCTGATGTAATCTGAATGGATGACTAGGACGAGGGAGAGGAGGTGGGAAAAGTCTGGATATGTTAAGGTGTTAAATTGCAATGCTTGGTCATGAAGGAAGCATTGGGTTTCCGCATATGTCCCTCCCGCAGCTTGCGATGACCGACTTACCCCCTATCCACCCGCCCCCCCCCCACCCGCCCCCTCCTCTTCCTCCCTCGGGCATAGACTGCAATTACCTTATGACAAAATTCTGTTATACATGTAACGGGAGGCAGGCGACGTGTGTGAAATGCCTTAGGTCGTCTGAGGCGACCGAAATTTGAATAGAAAGCAGAACCGAAGCCGCTTGTCAAAGCCGCTTGTCAAAGCCGCTTGTCAAAGTGTCAAAGCCGCTTGTCAAAGCCGTTTGTCAAAGCCGCTTGTCAAAGCCGCATGTCAAAGCCGTTTGTCAAAGCCGCTCTTATTCAACCTGTGGTACTGAGGTGTCCTGACCAGGTAAGGGGAGAGGTAGCAGGTCCATACTGTCAAGTCACAACTGATTGAAAGGATGGGGGTTTTGATATGTCGGAGGGTCGGCGGGGGGAGGTTTTTTTAATGTAGCGGCGAAGGGGGTAACAGAAAGGGTGTCTGAATTGGGTGGGGTGAGGCGTTATGTCAGTTGGTGCGTGGGGGCGAGGGATATGTTTTTAGAGGGGAGGTGGGGGGGGGGGGATGATATGGCGTGACATGTCACCCGGACACAACCATGATGTGTATATAGCATTCAGAAGGAATAAAAGAAACGAACCAATATCTGTTATTTTTCCATTGCTTTATTACTTTCCTGTTGCCTATGAATCAAGCGCTGGGTTGTGTTTTTCACTGTGAGATTACCGCTCTTGGTTGACACCGAAGCGTTTTATAAACACACCTTGGGAGACTTTGAAGTACAGAGCCTGCGACCATGACTGCACAAGACTACCATGGCTTAGAGCCCTTAAGCCTATACTTTAAACCATATCGTTAGTGTTCATCTGTGTAGTCTTACATTTACCAGCCTATTAAAGTTACAACGGCGAACACATCAGGATTTTGTCATGATCTGCTCCTACTAGGTGTCAACATTTACTACTCACCATTTGCTAAGGATCACCTCTATGCAGAGATATCTAAGTGTATAACAGGTGACTGTAATTCTACTATAATACTGATAAACCTTCCCCAATCTGTTACTCGTGTGCCACCATGCATGGTAAATGCAAACGTCTTTGTATTATAGTAGGATTACACAGTCACCTGTTATACACTCAGATATCTCTGCTAAATGATCCTTAGCAAATTGTGAGTAGTATATATATATAACACTATATAGCAGGCAGGCAGTTCTTATGGGTTTGTAGGTCCGTGTATGTACTTGCCATTGATTTTCCATTGCAAATGGAAAATAGAAAAAGCTAAATGTTTGCATATTCTTCTTTACCTGTTTCAAATGGATAATGGAAAAGGACCTGTCTTCCTATTTCCTTTTACATATATCAAATGGCTAATGGATTAACCCATGTACACCCATTTTCCATTGCAAAACGCAAATGGAAAAACAAGCCCAATTCCTATTTCTCATTTGAATGTGGTGACCAGCGCACGTACCGAGCGCCGGATCTGGCTTGGGCTCCAGGCTATGACTTCGGGCTCCGGGCTGTGGCTTGGGGCTCCGGGCTGTGGCTTGGGGCTCCGGGCTGTGGCTTCGGACTCCGGGCTGTGGCTAGGGGCCCCGGGCTCTGGCTTGGGGCTTCGGGCTGTGGCTTCGGGCTTGGGGCTCCGGGCTAGGGCTCCGGGCTAGGGCTCCGGGCTCCGGGCTCCGGGCTATGGCTTCCGGCTCCAGGCTGTGGCTTGGGGCTCCGGGCTGTGGCTTGGGGCTCCGGGCTGTGGCTTCGGGCTCCGGGCTGTGGCTTCGGGCTCCGGGCTGTGGCTTCGGGCTCCGGGCTGCGGCTTGGGCTCCAGGCTGCGGCTTGGGGCTCCGGGCTGTGGCTTGGGGCTCCGGGCTGTGGCTTGGGGCTCTGGGCTGGGGCTTGGGGCTCCGGGCTGTGGCTACGGACTCCGGGCTGTGGCTTGGGGCTCCGGGCTGTGGCTTAGGGCTCCGGGCTGTGGCTTGGGGCTCCGGGCTGTGGCTTGGGGCTCCGGGCTGTTGCTTGGGGCTCCGGGCTGTGGTTTGGGGCCCCGGCTCTGGCTTCGGGCTCCGGGCTGTGGTCTATGGCTTCGGGCTCTTGGCTGTGGCTTCGGGCTTATGGCTGTGGCTTCGGGCTCCGTGCTATGGCTCCCGGCGCTGGCTATGGCTCCTGGCGCGAGCTATGGCTCCGGGCGCGGGCTATGGCTCCGAGCACGGGCTATGGCTCAGGACGCGGGCTATGGCTCCGGGCAGGGGCTATGGCTCCGGGCCATGAAAAATGAGAAATGGGTAAAGGAAAGATGTACCTTTAATCCATTACCCATTTGATATAGGTAATAGAAAATAGGAAGTCATATCCTTTTCCCATTACCCATTTGAAACAAGTAACGGAAAATGAGCCAACATTTTGCTTTTTCTATTTCCCATTTGCAATAGAAAATGAATGGCAGGTACATACACGGAACGTTGTGGCCATTCTTATCCCTTAAAACTTAAAACCAACAAGATGCTTAATTCCGAGGGTGTGCGTGCCACCCATTACAAGCGTTGTCGACGTATTTACAGCAGTGCAGTTCTTTAACCCTCTGATTGCCACGGCCCGTCATCTTACTGCGGACCGAATCATGATTTAAAACAAAATTGTCGATATCTGGCAACAAAATCTCAGATTTGTGACTAGGGAGAAGATATAGCACCTTTGTATCTGTTCAATGTGTGGTTAATTAGGTAGCCAAGTGTGATTTATTCCAAAACAACAAACGACAATATCATGTTGACCGTTAATATTAGTTCCTGCAAGTCACATTAGATGTGTATCCAATACCTTTAGCTAGAAAGAAATGACTTGTGTTTTTATCATGTATTCCATGTTCTTTTGTATAAAGTTATTTCTACATTACCATTACCAAATACCAATTAAATACGAATCCGCTAATTAGGTATGCATATGGCCCATGTACGTAAACATGTAAACACGTTCGGAACGTTACTTATCTGCCTGTTCTTTTAGTTATTGGTTTTTACTAAATGTACCTTTCTGGTTGATAATTACTTCCGTTCAGCGCGGGCAAAGGACTTCCGCTTGTCAACTATAATAAAAGCAGACACACGCTTTTCAGATGGATTTCCCCATCACCAGCACCAAGACTAGGACGATGGGGAAATTAGCCCAGTTTTTGATGCCCCAACGATAAAAAATGCCTACTCGGAACGATGATGTTCCTAATGGCGTGGCTTAGACGTGTTTTACGAATTCTCCGGCGAGCGCCTGTCCGCCCCTTCCCGCCAACCCTGGGAACACGGGTTTTCTCCCTTCCTCGCCGTTGTCGCGAAGGTTCCACCGTCATCGTTCTTGCATCCTACTTCTGTCCCCATAATTAACCGGAAGACCCAGCCGGGCTCATCATATAACTGAAGCCTACCTTACAGAAGTGGCCGTGGTTGACCCACAACGCGCATCTGCCGTTACCGTCCGTGCCATCGCCTAGTTTTCGGTGTTTTTTGCCGTTGACAAAAAGTGATCCATTGATGGCGCGTCTTAAACCGGATTCGCCGTCTAGTAAACTCGCCTGGAAACTACGGGCGATCTCATCTTAAATTTGAGCACTTTTCTCTTTCCTTTTCTAAAAATGCTTCTGGTGTGCGGTATATTTCCGTTCTTTGCCAGGGAAATCGATTCCAAATGTTCTGTTTAACGTTAAGTAGATTTTCGTAACGCTAATTATGTATGGTTCAAGCAAGTATAAGGCGACCGCAACACGCTAATTCTGCCTATAGACTGCATCTTAATTAGCTCAGTTATCTTTTCTGTTCAAGTTATTATTTTTGTTACATATACATGTATGTTCACCACACAACCCTACGTTTCACAATAGTTTGGCTCTGTTTAGTAACACTGTAACACATACCATATACGCGTCCTAATTAACTTTGTATCGGTGTTTCAACCGTACTAATTTGAGAACTACTGTACAAGGCTGGATAACGTTACGTCGCAAGTTATTACACCTGTACATTTTGCAACTGTTACAATGATTGCGACACGCCCAACGTTAATACACAATACATAAATATACACAGACCTACAAATACATCGCACGTACGATCTACATTGCATTAGAACACACGCCCGTAACAAGACCATTAATTAGCCCTACAAAAGATGTCACACACACCGATATATCTATTAATTTTCTGTAAACAATGTGATCTACGATATACCTTATTTACAGGCCCGTTACCGAGCGGCTGTCATACTTACTACTTTTACTTGTCTTGCATCTCAAACCAAATTGACCTAATAGGCTGCAGGGGTAATGGTTGTTCTAAGTTATCGGGAATATTTCAGTTACTGGTGTTTAGCATTTCGATACTAACGCGTGCCCTTTACAATAGAAGATATCTATATATTATTATGTTGTAATTAATTATTGAAGGCGCATGTAAACTCAGACTGTCTATTGTTTATATCACTTTTGCTTCACTGGCGGTTACAGTAAGACAACAAAAAACGGTTATTTCACCGTTATGTAATTTAGTCCCATAAAGATTGCTTCATTGCTATGCCAATTATGACTAAGAAGTTTAATATTGGAATGTTTTGATTGGCTAGTAATTACTTGTACATTGGTATCGGAATGTTTTGATTGGCTGTCCCATTACTGATACATTGGTATCGGAATATTTTGATTAGTTAGCCATTACATGTACATCGTCATCTTCGTCTCTTACCTTATATATAACATATCTGTACTCCACCAGACTCATTATCACAGCTTACTAACGGCAACAAATTAGTTATGTTCAGACAGGAGTGCCGCTTTTGCACGTACATAGTATTGGTTGCTTATTGCTACGGCTATCATACAAACCATTTCACTGAAGGCGATCGAACTATGAAGACACCACAACAGGGGGGTGGGGAGGAGATTAAATTACACGTCAAACAGGGGGAATTTATGTCAGAGGAGAATCTCTGGTCTTAGCTCTGCCAAGCTCTACCCACGTGAATTTAAGTCTAACCACGCAGTTGCTCCCATCACGATATATATACACTATGCACCACTTTTTACACGTTTCACTCATATTCATTCTTGTACCACTGTTGTTGTTTACATATAGACTAGGGTAATATATATACTCGCGGCGACATGTTGTATATCTATATATACATGGAAATTCGTACGCTGTATCAATGGCAACCGATTAGGTGACCCTACAACTAATCTACAACCTCGCTATAACACTGGTTGTGATGCGTAAAGATGGTTTCTCCGTTTGGCAGCCTTCGCACAACTTTAGTACCATTCAGTCTATTTTATGGTACACACGTCAGTCCGTAGATTGAATGTATCCGTTAATAAACATTAAACAAGTTAATAAGAAACAGACGCTGGATTTGAACCAAGTGAAGCCATGTAATTAGTTAGTTACCACTTATGTTTTGGGACCTGAACAGTGATGTCCCCGCGGTATCAACTTAACCGGATCCTACGTGAAGCGAAACCATTTACATTATATTATCCTGTAGACCGCCAACTTGCTGATTCCTTAACACCTTAATGTCAGGCCTGTTTTCTTATTCTTTTGTTCACACGTTATGTTGTTTATTGGTCATCATCATCATCATCATCATCATCGTCATCATCATATCTGACTGATGAAATAGCAACGATCGGACACGGAGAAGCCATCTTTAAACCACTTCTTTACCAGCAACACAACCTTAAATTTGTACACATATAGATCAGCTTTGTGCAGATATATATTCATATTTGTACATGTGTGATAGCGTACGTCATTAAGGCTCGGCTGAGCATGGGAAAACTGGTCATAACAGTCACGTGACACAAACGTGAATTAACGTCAACAACATGAAGAAACGAAGACAGCAATGGTATCGACTAAAATGTAACTGTAGCGATAATACAATTAATATATCAGTTTACCAATTGACTGGCTTTCCATTGCAATGACTACCATTAGGAGCAGTTTTCGGTGCCGTATAACACTCAAGAACAACGAATGACCTCTTCTACAATTCATGGCTTCTAACACGAGAATTTAACAGCATTTTCAAGTTGCAATGGAATACCTAAGCATCATAACATTCATTTTAATATTCCTTGTAGCGCAATGTTACATCAGTAATGGAATTGATATAACCCCAAGAATAATCATATCATGACTATGTGACAGTATATGTATCTATAAATAAAAGCCTTTCCTTGTTTATGGTGTGTTTGCAAGTACCCTCTGTCTAAGCATACATGATTATACATTTACGGCATGATGATTGGCTAACGTTACTATAATACAATTAATAATTAAGAACATAATGAAGCAGTATAAAATAATATTCATTGTCCTAAGTAGTTCCAGTGGTGGAGCAATATTAACGATGACATGTCACGGGCTCAAAATACACATTATCAATTAACATTTATGAAATGTACATGTAATCTGCAAAATCAATTTACTGAAAAGAAACTAGATTTTCGCTGATCTCAACAATTTCCGGTGATCAGATTTCCCGTCCTCCCCAGTAGCTAGTGGTTACTTTGTTTTGCACCAACCCGGTTAATTAACCTGTGTGCTGTGAATTAACACAGTAAGGACCTTTAACCTTTTCGCCCCAATAAGCAGTAATTAAGTGGCATTGCCTTGATCTATTATAGTTTACTACACATTTGACGTCCGATTCCGAGTAAGGGATTGAGTGGATATACAGGTGGACATCTGAAGATAAAATGCAAAATGATACGAAACAGAACGCAAGAGATTTGATTAAACATCAAATTAGCCCACATTACTTCACCTGTGACGTCATTTCCGCTTGACCTGGTTCTGACGTCACGCTTCAGCAACTGGATATAGAGTCGGCTCTACATTCTCGCCTGATCGTATTTACATCAAGTAATCCTGTTTACTCGACATATGACCGTCATATATTGTAGCGTTCCTTGCCACATCCTCTTGGGTGGAGGCCTCGATAGGCGCCGCCCCATTCCGCTGAAATATCGTCCTCTTGGGGCCCACTTGCCTCGTTCCAAGCATTCGTGCCGGCAGCGTGAATCGATCGATCTCGATGTGAGATGTACTCGGCGGATATGACAACACGGCTCGTGAACTCCAGTCAATATTCTTGTTATTCCGCCCCGAAACGATCGCCACAATGGTTGTTTTTTGTTTAGATAAAGACTCCGCTGTTTCAACGCTGTTGTGCCATAGTCTGGCTGATCCCGATGGCAATGTTATGGTGAGATCTCGCTGATCCACGTGGCATTATTAGAGCGGCGTTGGTCGAGTTCAAATTTCGCTTACCCCGATGCTTTCGGTGGAGCTACTTCAGACTGATCCCCAATGACGTCGGTGGAGCTAGATCAGGCTGATCCCAATGATATCGGTGGAGTTAGATCAGGCGGATCCCAACGATTTCGGTGGAGCTAGATCAAGTTGCTCCCGATGACGTCGGCGGTGGTAGATCAAGCTGATCGAGATGATTTCGGTGGAGCTAGATCAGGCTGATCCCAATGACGTCCGCGGTGGTAGATCAAGCTGATCGAGATGATTTCGGTCGAGCTAGATCAAGTCGATCCCAATGACGTCGGTGGTAGATCAAGCTGATCGAGATGTTTACGGTGGGGCTAGATTAGGCTGATATCATTCTGATCCGGGCGGTGTCGGTGGATCAGGTTCATTGGCTCAACTGTTTCATATCAGGTAGAACATATCAGGTATCTCTATATGAGTCTAATGTCGAAAATAGATATATTCAGTGTGTTGGGGTTTCCGTAAACTTAAGTATGTTTTCCTTTAATATCCGTATTCGTTCTGCAAAAAAAACAAACAAGAAAGCAAATAATTAGAACGCGGAACTGAGCGCGAACCCACGTTAGCAATAGTAGAACAGCTACATTAGCATATCATAGCTACTGCAATGCTAGCCCCAGTTCTGTGGCTACCGCAATGCATGAAAAACAATGCCAGAAATTGTACCGTCTATATTGCTGTTAAAACCATAATATCCGTTGGAACCACTGTTAAGAGTTTGGTAATTCATTTTGGAACTTAAAGTCCCATCACAGCGTTGATACAGCTTGACAGATCTGAACAGATTTCTTTTGAAACATACAAGAACAACATTTTTTTTATCGTTTTGACAAAATAAATAACTAGAACAAAATATATCTATCACACTTCTAAGCATTATCGCTTTGAGGCCCTTGACCCTGGGTATGACGTTCTGTATTTGTCAAATTGTACAAATAGATTAAGCCAGGTGCAGAGTCTGCTTCCATTTACCTATTTCCAGGACCATTTCCCTTCGTATTAAAACAAGAACCGTTGAACAAAATCTCCCGCGCTCTCTAATTTAACCATTTTTCTTTTATCCAGTACATGACGTCATATGTTAATATTCATGAGTTGTAGAATCATCAAATTATCGTCTTTACGGGCCTGTTGCGCATATTTAATGTTTGCCAGTAGTTGTTACGGACATCTTGCAACAACAAGAGGTCATAGTCGCTCTTTTTGTAGTTTTATGTTTCTTCGCATATGGTCTTTAAACCAAGCTTTCCTTCTCTATCACGGTTCAGTGGTGTAGAACTAACGGCCGTTGTTTTGCTGTTCGAAGATCCTTTAAGCCTAGCTCACACTGTGCCGGTGTTGGCTACGGTTTACTCCGGTCCTCACCGGTCTATATACCGGGACGAACCGGGCCCATCTCCCAAAATATTGGCGCGACAACAGTAGGCCACGGTGTCACAACGGTGCTACGGTTCATCGCGGTAGTTTTGAACAGTTCAAAACCACCGGGGCGACCTACGGTTCACCACGGTACACCCCGAATCAACCCCGATTGACTACGGGCTCGCTACGACTCCCCAGAGTTGTCCAAGTTTGTCCCCGGTTTTCAGGACTGGGGTAAACCGGGCATATAAACCGGCACAATGTGAGCCAAGCCTTTAAACATATCTTACCAGACGAGAGATCAGCAATGGCCGACTGCTTCCTCAGGAATTCTATACAGAGCTCCTTGCTGAGACCAAAGGCCCGCATGTTACACGTGAATGTGCTGCAAGGACAGGACGACGTCAGGTTAGACAAAGACATACAGACACATGGCTATATGTTACATATGCAGGCTTATGTATTAAAAGGACAGATACATATCAGGTGTTATACCTGTTATATGTTATACCTGTTGGTTTCCAAGGCTAGGATTTCACGGCACTTGCTGGGTCACGGGGCACTGATAAACATGACAATCATATTTGTCATTGCCCATGGCCACCAGTACTTTCAACCTCGGCTTATGACGAAATGTGTAAGATAATAATGATACTAACCCCAACTGGCCAAAGACGATGTTTTCTTGGATTTGGCCATCATCACTGCCACTTTGTCCGACAGCACTGCAACACATATATGAAAAGATCATTCAGTAACATGATTATCACAGTATATAGAATTACCATAGGATATATATTGAAACCAGTTTTAACACTGCAGTGAAGTTTAAATGTTGTGGCGGCAAGTGAGAAACTGACAGGAGATAATATGCCGGGAACATTAATTTATTTCGTTTCTAACGCTCGCTAGATATCGTAATTGCTGGCATAGGGCTGATGGGGGGGGGGGGGGGTCAGCAGATCGGCAAAACTGATAGCAACACACCAGCCCGTGTCATGCCGGATAGCTTCTCTTCCCTACTTAGATTACATTAATCTCTCTGTATGACCCATAATACAGGGCTGATATGCATAAGGCACTCGTCTGACAGTCAACTTAGAATTAGCGTTATGTGAGTAGATTCCGTACGTAACTACTTGACAAATATATACATGGATAAATCGTCGAGTTAAGCAGGATATGTCGTCTAGAACATGGCACTTTCCCTTTGACGATCTGCACAACGCATCCTGCGCAAAAATAGTCCAATCTACCAAATGTATCCCGTCTAGACGGGAACCTCTAATGGATCAATGTTCGTTCTAGGAGGGTGATTGGCGGTGCGTCTTGTGAAACAAGGAATCCCACTTCGCGGCCATCAGGTCCTCCACCCACCTTGCAGCTAGTTTCCTGGCCCGCTCGTGCTGCACGGCATCGAAGAAGGCTGCGTTCCAGAAGCGCAGAGACTGCCAGATGGGCTGTTCCTTCAGATAGCCGAATAGGAAGTGTTTCTGCGCCATCCCTCCTGGCCGTTGGACTACTGGCGAAAAGTCAACATCTCAATTAATTAAGTCATCATGCAAAAACAGACAAGATATATATATAGCAATTATCATACATCCATAGCGTACATCACGTGATCTCGAAAACGGAACCTAAAGACGGCACGCCGTTTGCGCATTTGATCTAAGTCAAAATTGGCCACGAAATTTGAAGTGTAGGCCAGAACAACGCCGTTTTAGACAAAATAAGAGGATTAAACGCAGGACATAATGTTGTAGAGACAAAGTCAGAGTATATATATAGCTGCTATAATAATGAAAAGTGATAATCTGGGCACATTTCAATATAAGTGAAACTAAAACGAGGTAACTGACCAACACGTGCAATATAACCTTGTTATGACATTGACAGGGTTGTGTTAAATATACAAAATTGCCAGAAAGTCGCTCACAGCTTACAAAGAAATCAATCGCCTCGTGTTACTAAAACCGGATATTCCTTGCTGGGGATTTAATCCACTTAAGGATAAAAATAGACTCGAGGGAAGACCCTTACAAATTTGGCCATTCTAGCTCACCTTCCATGTAGAATGTGAAGCACATGTTCATCAAGGTTTTGGCTGGGCCGTAATCCTCAGCCTCGTTGCACTCAAACAGGGCCACGGCAAAATACTGAACCAGACTGTAGAATATATCCTCATTCACTCGCTTGTTCACTCTCTGCAATGATATACATATATATGTGTGTATATATATATATATACATATATAATTATATATATACAAGCAACGTACATTATGTCAATATTAAAATGGGGTGGAGTTCTTCGGTATAAGATCTGGGTGCGTCAACGTGTTTAATGATTGGACCGATGCACAATAGCTGAAATTCATATATAGGGGCCTGGAATGGGTAAATGGCGATAAGCGACACGGGAATATAGGCCTATTTGAAAAATCGACATTCGACATTGACCCCCAATGTCGGACACGGTAGATTTGAAAAAAAAAGACATTGACACTGATTAAAAAAAAAACGACACTGGTCAAACAATGAAGCCAAAAAGCCTAACGTCGCTTGAAAAACCGACACTGGACACAAGACCCTCCCTTCCAGACCTCTATATATGACGCGCTCTAACTTAATATATTCTCACAGACAGACAAACTGCAATCCACATTTCAGTTACACTCAAACACGGAAATTGTTTTTCGATTGGGCCCAGGACAAAAACGTACCAACCATTGGGTCTAGAATCAGGACTGGCACCATGGTGAGAACCCTGGCCCTGCAGCCCATCACCTAAATTAGGATGTATGCATAAATCGACAACCCGGCCATTGCCTACCTGGGCATTGACATAACGAGCGAACCACAGTCGTCCCGGCTCATGCTGAAAAATAACAAACACATGCAATATTAAATTCAAATGAGTTATTCGGTCTACGACATGTAATATACATGTGCGTTGCCTCGGTAACGGTAATTAAGACCGCTGCAAGCGTACGTAAAGCACTCAGCCACAACCCATTTTAGCGCCTGGGGGTTCGTCCCTTATGCATATTGTACTACATTTAAGCTGTTGAGATCCACTCGGTCGTATAAGACCTCATCCCATGCAAGGGGGGGGGGGGGGGGGTGGGGGGCAAGGGGTATTTGCGTTCCTCAGGATTGGACTTTTCATTTCACCGTGAACTGGTAATAAGGAAAATAATTCTTCGTGAACTGGGAATGGGGTATTAGCCGACCGCCGTGATCAAGGATATTCATTAATCGTGAACTAAAAAATTTCATATTAAATAACCATAAATCGGGAAATCGGCAATTTATTATCGTGTATTCGCCCTTACATTGCATGAGGAGAGTTTTGACAAGGGAATAAAGTGACAAGGGAATAAAGAAATTTAGTCTTCGTGATGCAACACGTAGAATACTCCCCTCACCCCCTTTGTTTTCTCAAAAATCGTGTATGCGTATTTCTAAACTATGGGACTTAGTTGTCGCATAGTTAGATATAATTCTACCGCTAGCATAATAATTTCAAGATATATTCACAACTTACCTGACACACTTCTCCAAATCTGGCTTTGTCGCCTTGACTTAAACTGCAGCTGTAAATAAGGATATGGAACAGAGATTTAGATTTAAAATTAACAACATAACATATTCTAAAGTTTATAATTCAGGAGCGCTGTCTATACAAAATCGACTCCGAATTGAGAAGGCAAATCATTTGTGAACCAATTGACTGCAGAAGGTGAATGGAAGATGGGTGTTAGTAGTGCAAGTACTGACCCCCCCCCCCCTCCACCCCTCCCCTAAAAAAGGTAGACAAACATGCGTGTAACAACGCATTTCTCGCCCAATGAAGCGCATACAATATCCGTTAATGGTAAGTTTTTTTTTTTTTTTTCTGCAGCCTTAGTTTACTCGTAGTCCCAATACCACCCGCCGAAATCATTCAATATTTATTACTACTATCAAAAACCCCATGATTTCTGTGAAGACTATACAATGTGAGGCCTCGCTAAATCCATATTATGGCATATTAATATACAGAGCCCAAACCTCATTCATACGCATTATTATTTACTGCTGGGCCTTCCATAGGTGCCGGGCCACACTTTTATCGACGCCGATCGTTTTCTGCGACACAGGGGGCCACGTGCGTTTTTGCACCTCCAAGCCGCCGCGATCTGGCAGGGAGAGTCAGTCACATGACTTCCACCGAGAAACCTGCCAAGTCGATATCTGCGCCGAGCGTTATTGACGAATGGTGAGGGGCCTAGGGTAGGCGGCGTGGGTGGGTGGGTATGGGTGGGCAGCTAGAGGGTGAATGGAGGGGATTAAGGGTGAAGGGGAGGCGGGGGGAGAGGAATTGGGGTGAAGGGGAGGCGCAGGGAGGGGATTAGGGGGTGACGGGGAATAGTTTTGACTAAGCTAGAGGCGGATCAATTAAGTCGTTCCCGCTTTGATTCAATGACCAGGCATGGCGTGGTTGAGGCCTGAGCTCACGGCCTTCGCTTCGGCCTGGCAGCTATAGGGTCTACAGGCAGCAGCGGTGCCCGGAGTACTTTGAACACACCCCCTGTACCTATATTTAGCCCCCCATCGTCACCACCCAGACCGCCTCATTACATCGGAAGAGGGCCATGACTCGGTCGGAAGGGGGCGCCACTCCATTGTCTATTGGCTTGGCGCTGCAACCTTCATTAAGTATTTACTGGAACCCCTCACTGCCAGGAAGGAAATCCACTTCCCACAGGGACGCACTCACAGCCATCGGGCCAGATTGGCCTTGCCCAACCTTGTCCCACCTTAGGCCAACCTACTGCGCAGGCAGGTGTGTTACTATCCACCGGTTTTGGTGATTCCCAGACTGTGTTATTTGCTTTAAGAAAAAACCAGCATCATGAAATACACAAAAATGGGAAAAAGAATCTAGTCCTGACTCCCGTTTATATTTAGTTCATATTTTATTTTGTCGCATCATAACGTCAGAACGTGATTTTTGCATCCATAGACCATGTCTGTCTGGATTTAGAAATAAAACGCTTCCTCCCAGCTACATAACACTTCCGTCCAGCTATAGTACACTTCCGTCCAGCTATAGAACACTTCTGTTCAGCTATAGAACACTTCTGTCCAGCTATAGAACACTTCTGTCCAGCTATACCACACTTCCGTCCCAATACAGAACACTTTTTTCCCGCTATAGAACACTTCTGTCCAGCAACAGCACACTTCCGTCCCGCTATAGAACACTTCTGTCGAGCTAAAGAACACTTCTGTGCAGCTAGAGAACACTTCTGTCGAGCTACAGAACAATCCCGTCCCGCTACAGAACACTTCCGTCCCGCTATAGAACACTTCCGTCCCGCTATAGAACACTTCTGTCGAGCTACAGAACAATCCCGTCCCGCTACAGAACACTTCCGTCCCGCTATAGAACACTTCCGTTCCGCTATAGAACACTTCTGTCCAGCTACAGAACAATCCCGTCCCGCTACAGAACACTTCCGTCCCGCTATAGAACACTTCCGTCCCGCTATAGAACACTTCCGTCCCGCTATATAACACTTCCGTCCACCTACAACACTTCTGTCGAGCTACAGAACAATCCCGTCCCGCTACAGAACACTTCCGTCCCGCTATAGAACACTTCCGTCCCGCTATAGAACACTTCCGTCCCGCTATAGAACACTTCTGTCCAGCTATACCACACTTCCGTCCCAATACAGAACACCTTTTTCCCGCTATAGAACACTTCTGTCCAGCAACAGCACACTTCCGTCCCGCTATAGAACACTTCTGTCGAGCTACAGAACAATCCCGTCCCGCTATAGAACACTTCCGTCCAGCTACAACACTTCTGTCGAGCTACAGAACAATCCCGTCCCGCTACAGAACAGTTCCGTCCCGCTACAGAACACTTCCGTCCCGCTATAGAACACTTCTGTCCCGCTATAGAACACTTCCGTCCCGCTACAGAACACTTCCGTCCCGCTATAGAACACTTCCGTCCCGCTATATAACACTTCCGTCCCGCTACAGAACACTTCCGTCCCGCTATAGTACACTTCCGTCCAGCTACAGAACACTTCCGTCCCGCTATATAACACTTCCGTCCAGCTACAGAACACTTCTGTCCAGCTACAGAACACTTCTGTCCCGCTATAGAACACTTCCATCCCGCTATAGAACACTTCTGTCCAGCTACAGAACACTTCTGTCCAGCTACAGAACACTTCCGTCCCGCTATAGAACACTTCCGTCCAGCTACAGAACACTTCTGTCCCGCTATAGAACACTTCCATCCCGCTATAGAACACTTCTGTCCAGCTACAGAACACTTCTGTCCAGCTACAGAACACTTCCGTCCCGCTATAGAACACTTCCGTCCAGCTACAGAACACTTCCGTCCAGCTACAGAACACTTCCGTCCCGCTATAGAACACTTCCGTCCAGCTACAGAACACTTCTGTCCAGCCATAGAACACTTCTGTCCAGCTACAGAACACTTCTGTCCCGCTATAGAACACTTCCATCCCGCTATAGAACACTTCTGTCCAGCTACAGAACACTTCTGTCCAGCTACAGAACACTTCTGTCCAGCTACAGAACACTTGTGTCCAGCTACAAAACATTTCTACCCTATTCCTGCCGGAAAATAAGTTTCTCACAATTGAATATTTCATCTGCATCAGATAATACGTCTGCTAGCAGTAATTATTTCTGTTCCATAATGAAATATCTTCGTCCGTTCACATAATACTGCTTTCGCACCAATGATTACTTGGTCACGTCCTAGAATATTTAATAGTACTAGCCTACTATTTTAACGCCTTGCTTCCGTTCGATTACATCTCATGCATGTTGTTGTAACTGGTTAACGACATTGTTATATACACCACTTCTAGCAGGCAAACAAAAACCTGTACCATTACTGCGGAGAAGTGCAGATTTATACGTCAAGGGAAACCCGAGGAAAGTGTTTGCATGACGACTCGGCGACAGCCATGCAAAAAGCTACTCTGATGCCACCGAATCCCTTACTGTGACACATGATCGATGAAAACAAAAGGGCTTAGAAAAACAACACAGTTGATTGCCGACCATAAGTAGTGTTCCTACGTGGCTATATTTGTCACGAAGCTTGCGCGTAACGACGCCAGTAATCTCGTCGCAAAGTAATGCAACTTCTGGGATCGTGTTCGTAATCTCGTCGTAAATTACGCCTAAGTAATGCTCGTTCATCCTAACCTCTCGGGTTCGTGGCGGTGGTATTGATAATCCCAACGGGTTTTGTTTTTATTTCTTGGCACTTTCCTGATTTTATAAATGTATTTGCATGGCGTACATTTTCTTTTGTGCGCGGGTGACGCTTTCCCGTAGCGATAATGGGGGTTGTTTGCAGTGGCGTTACGTAGGGCTTATGAATATGGGTCCTGCGTGGTTTTAGCCGGACGCGCAACATTACGACCATCTGTACGACGGTTTGTACTTTAGTTTATCGAACAAACCGTCGCTTGAATCGTAGCGCAAGGAGAAGGCGTACCACTATGCCCCCTTTCTTACTTGTTCCAATAAAACCCAAAATAAAAACTAGTAATCACTGGCAGTAAGGGGCTAAAGCTGTGGATAATTTGAGCCTAGAGCCGGAAATTATTGTTATGGCTTTCCATCCTTGATAACGCTATGGTAGCACATAATGATGACAAGCTCACTAGACGGGTTATATGAATAATTAATTGTCGAATTCTTCGGCAAAAAGATCTGGTGGTTATAATACCCAGATGCAAACGGTTAAGTTTAGTGTCCCATTCTGGCATGATTTTGGCGCGAAACAATAGACCGATCCAGGCTCTCAGTCATTGACTGACGTCACTGTTGCTTTCATCCAACGGTGTGGTAGAATTTTTTTTCCATGTGCGCAATGTCTGACAAACAAGTCGGACAAAGAACGCGGCATGTCACTTTGTTGTCAGTTTCAGAGATGAGTACTTCTCACTAGTACCTACCATCAGCTATGATTGTAAATTTCATAGAAATAGCGTGGGCGGTGCTTGGTGTCAGCTATAGAGTGTGGATCGGTCTATTGTTCGAATAGCTTTAAATAACGCAACCGGAACACTACGGGCGTGTTCGATTTACCTGAAACCGACGGGAAACCGAAACAGTTTTTGAAACCGGTTTCAACGGTTTACCCACCTAAAGACGAACGCATAGTTCCATTTGTTTACAGTTTCAGCATGTATTTTGGCAATGGCCATGGGCTTATGAAGTTATGCCAGCATAAATATATGCCATCTGTTTCATATTCTACCCGCGATCGGACTGCACGTTAACAAATTAGTATCATACTTTTTGTCCAGAAGTCTCTATTCATTACATTTATCATTAACTATGGTGTGTGTGCGTTGATCGAACGGACAGTTCCGCGGAATCAAAACCGTCAAACCAGCTCTCACGATAGTTTCACGGTTTCGAGCAAACCGGTTTCGGTTCTTCGCCTGCCGAACAGTCAGTTCGGCAAACCGGTTTTGGTTTCATGCAAAAATGAAGACGCCCTACGTGATGTGGTAGCACTAATGTATTTTACGGAGAGGCTAAGACCAGGGTTATTGAACGGTTATGTTCCACGCCTGCCGACATCATGTTTTGCCAGCTGCAGGCTGAAGCACGTACAACGTTGCGTGACTAACAGCACTGGACGGGGTTGATTCAGGGGGGATATGCAGGGTGGGAGCGGGCGCTGCTCTGGCAGACACACGCAGAAGACCAGTCTGGAGTCCGATCTCCTATTACGACTATATTTTCCGTAATTAAATGAGTTGGGTTTCTTTGGCGTTATGTAAGGACATCCAGCACTCAGGTACATCACAGCTGCAATGTTAACAATTATTAGTAAAATATGATAATGTAATCGGTAAATGTCATATTATCACATGAAAGGGTCACGGCAAAGGTCAGCGAAGTAAGGAGCCATCAATCGGAGGTAACCTGCCTACTCTTTTGGATGGTGATATTGATGAATAATGGTGATGACTATGGTGGTGATGACAATGGTGGTGAGGACACTGGAAATGACGACAATTGGGGTGATGACAGTGGCAATGACGAAAATTGGGGTGATGACAACTGTGGCGAGGCCAAAATGATGATAACACTAACGATGACGAAAAGAAAATGATGAAGATACGGCTCCAGGCATAGGTAGGGCTTAATCCCCTTTGATGTAACTGATGGGATCTTAAATCCCGTGTAGGGGTCTAACCTCCCCTCACGGCTCCCCGCCGCTAGGCTAGTTAACCTTCAAGAACGCAGGGCGACTGATCCATGAAGGATGTTGTGTGGCAGGGAGCTGGGGCGAGCCGGAGGGGGGGGGGTCTGGGGGTAGGGGGCGGGGGTAGGGGGTAATGAGCAGGGGAGGGGCAACAGGCGTGTGGGGGGGGGGGTGGCAGGGGGCGTTATTCAAGCAGCATATCATGACACACACTACTTACTTGCTGTCGAAGACCTGGTAGACGAATCTCTTCATAAAGTCCATACACATCCGCGTGACGTCATCCACGTGGTTCTCGCCGCTGAACTCGGAGCTCCAGGACTTGTCGGAGCCGACTGATCCGGACCGGAACATGGGGCTGTCGTAGGCGTCCGGACACAGGTGGTCGGCCGCTCCCGGACCGGCATCCAGGTCGGCATCCAGGTCCCCCGGGGCGTCGCACCCCTCCGTGGCCTCCGAGTCCCCATCCGAGTCGTCGTACACCTCCTGGTCGGCGTAGCTCCGGTGGGAGGAGATGGTGGGCACGATGCCCGGCATGGGCAGGGCCTCCCCGGAGGTCGGGGTGATGGCGAGGAGGTCCCGGCCCCCAGAGCCCCCCGGGAGGAGGAGACCCCCCGAGGAGGAGCCGCCCATGCCGCCGGCCGCGCTGGGGATGCGGGGGATCCCCGGCAGGAGGTCGCCGCCGCCGCCGCCGCCGCTGCCGCTGCCGGCCCCCTGGGACGCCCCCCCGCCGCCGTACATAAAGTCCTCGGCCTGGGGTCTGAGGGCGGCGGAAGCGGCGGCGGCCGCAGCGGCGGCCCCAGCTCCGGTGCTCATGGCCGCCTGGTAGGGCCCGCTGTGGGAGGTGACCGTGACGGGGCCCCCGCCACCTCTCCCTCCGCCTCCCCCGGCGCGGCGCGGCGGGGTGTCCGGCGCGGTCCTGGGCTGGGTGTACCGCTCCTGCTGCTGCATGACGTCACCGGTCCCGGAATGCACCTCGGCGCGCGTCACCACCGTGGTTGCCGTGGAGACGGTCGGATCGTAGATGTCATCATCCTTGAGGTCTTCCGTCAGGAACGGGTTAGTGTTGCGCCGCCGGTATGGGGGCCGCTCCTTGGGGGTGGTCTGGCTCGTGGGGGCGGCGGCGGCGGGGATGGGTACGGGGGTGGAGTTCGGGGCGGCGATGCCCGATGGGTACTGGCTGTTTCCGAGGGTGGTGGTGGTAGTAATTGCAGTAGTATCCGCGGGGTAGTCGAGCGCCCCTCCACTGACACTCTTTACCAGACTGTCCACGAACTGGTTACCGCTTGTATGTTCGGTACCGTAACCCGAGAGGGTCTGCTGGTCGGGCCGATGGTATGCGGCAGCCGGCTGCGGAGACGGAGACTGCTGCTGCGGTTGCTGGCGGTGCTGGTGCTGGGCGCCGGGCTCTGCTTGCCAGTGCTGGGCGGGTGACCCGGGCAGGGTCTGTTGCCGGGACGTGGGCTGTCTACCAGTGCCAGTGACACCACCACCACCACCACCACCGGTACCAGCACCCCCAGAGCCGCTCGTCCTGTACAGCGGCTCGTCGAAATTGATCGTGACGTCGGACCCGGGGCCTTCGTAGCCGGCGGGCGCGGTCTGCTGGCGCTTGAACCTCCCCCCGCCGCCGCCGCCACCACCCCCGGAGTCCCCGTTGTGTACATTCGACCTTGACCCTTGGCGCGGCGGGGGTGGGCGCGAGGGTTTGGGTTTATTTATGGAATCTTGCGGGGTTAAGGGTTGTCTTTTGCCGAAGTTGGCACCCCCGGAGGCTGAGTCCCGCCCTCCCCCAGACATGGCGGCGGTAACATGCCCCGGCCCCGCTAGACTGGGGTTCGGCGACCCCGTGCCGCCACTGCCGCCACCGCCACCGCCGCCGCCGCCCCAGCCCCCCATCCCCGGGGCGGCGGGACTGTGCCGCCCGCCGGGGCTGGTACTGGCGCTGTTCCTACCCGAACTCCCCCCTCCCAGGCTGCCATGGCGACTGCTCCTGCCAGACCGCTCAGCCACTGTGCCCGTCCCCCCGCCATAGTGGCCACCATACCCAGCAGCCCCATCCCCACCTCCACTCCCACTCCCACCCACAGGTCTCGGCTCGAAGACCTCATCACCGCCACCCTCCCCCTCCTCCCCGCCCACCAGGTTGACCACCTGATCGAATTTGGAGGAGATGCCTCCGATGAGGCCGTTGGCTTTTTTCACCGAGTCGCTGAGGCTGGAGGTGAGGCTGGAGCGGAGAGCTCGACCAGCCTCCCCAGTCTTGTTAAACAGGAAGTCCTTAGAGGTCTGCCGGCCGAACGGGAACTCCATATCGCTGGCCACGGTCAACTATCCCACGGAAGGAAAATAATATGCAGCCTTTACTGTCTGTCTGCCCTGCTACTTCAAGAGGTTCGACTGTATGTAATTTCAGTTCTCATAGGCAGCCCAGTTACTAGGGTTATATTTCGCCGTTATAAGTCAATATCTGTAGAACCGGAAGTCACTATCTGTAGAACCAGAATTAACTATCTGTAGAACCGGAAGTCACTATCTGTAGAACCAGAATTAACTATCTGTAGAACCGGAAGTCACTATCTGTAGAACCGGAAGTCAATATCTGTAGAACCGGAAGTCACTCATAAATGGACCCCATGGCGCTGTCAAATCTGAAAATAAAACATGTCATCGTGAATACAGCATGGAAATAAATTATAGGCAAAATATAAGGAAGGTTTTTTTACCGATCGCCTGTTTTACAATGTAGGTTACAATGTAGGTCTGCGTCGCCCATTTTTTTTCCATAGCACCCGCTTAATGTTATCTCGCCATGTCTCCAACCGTAAAAGTGATTCATATGATGTATCACATACAAACCAATGATAACGAAAAAACTGTAAAGGCCGGGCTGCAAAGGACATAAAACATAAAATAGAATTAGCGTCGGCGCTTCTGTTTCGCACTTGTTCCATCCCATGTAAGCCGCCTATATGTCGACATGCATCCCTCTTCCGTCCAACAGGCTCACACAAGATATGTTACACCACGTGTCTTTCACGCCAGGACACTCATCGCCAGTCACGGTAGACAGAAGGATATGTTACACCACGTGTCTCTCACGCCAGGACACTCATCGCCAGTCACGGTAGACAGAAGGATATGTTACACCACGTGTCTCTCACGCCAGGACACTCATCGCCAGTCACGGTAGACAGAAGGATATGTTACACCACGTGTCTCTCACGCCAGGACACTCATCGCCAGTCACGGTAGACAGAAGTGGACACGGATATCAACGTGGGTTTAGTCGGGTTGAGCCGATCCGGGTTGCTATTATCGCTTCAGTGCTTCTCTAGGACACACATTATCGCTCAGGGGTCTGCCGGAAAAATACCACTCTTCCCCGGCAGAGGGCGCTCGTACCTCACTTACGACAGCCGTGAGCGACGCTAACGACGTCTGTCCGTATAAGCCTTCTTGAGTGTTCTACCCACTGAAGGCAGGCAGGGGTGGGGGATGGGGGTGGTGATTGCCATGGGTAGCCATGAACACACCGTCCTCGCCCCCCCCCCCACCCCACCCGCCTCCTCACTCACCACCGGTGCTTGCAGGGTGCGTGCTCGGGAATAAAAGAAGTAAATGTCATCTTAGACTTGTAACCCCTATCCCCCATGTAGACTTCCCTCTTCTTTCTGCAGTAATGGTGCTCTACGACAAAGGGAGTCTGTCTTTCTTACATGTCAGGCACTGTAATGGGAGGAAACATTAACCCGACCCCGGTGTACGGTGTAATGATGCCACACTTAGCCCATTAGGTACAACTAAGTGTCGCTAGTTATCATTAATAGTTCTTATATTGTGGTGAATAAATAATTACAAGGATCGTCTTGTGCCAAAAATATAGAAATTTGCAGAAACATCCACAAAGACGAGCAATTTAAGGGGAAATGTCTGCCTAGTTGTCCCGGGGAATATCAAGCGAAGTCAAAGAAAGGTACGTTTATTTTTCACCATGTGCATTCAGAACGTATATAACAAGAATGGCAGTAACAAACCGAACGCTATAATTCCCATACTAATCATAATAATAATGATAACTATGCATGTCGCATCAGTTGTTCGACATTGAATGAGCTTTCTTGCCATAAAAATGTTCCAGACTATTTTTCTATTTTATACGTGGTACAGTGACCCCAACTACGGTCATCCGGTACCGTCAGCTATCGTAAGAGCTACCTTGACTCTTTCACAGGGGACGGCAATAGGATAAGTGGATCGACCGGGCCCACATACCGCAATAAGTGGATCTACCGGGCCCACATGCCGCAATAAGTGGATCTACCGGGCCCACATACCGCAATAAGTGGATCTACCGGGCCCACATACCGCAATAAGTGGATCTACCGGGCCCACATACCGCAATAAGTGGATCTAAGGGGCCCACATACGGCAATAAGCGGATCTACCGGGCCCACATACCGCAATAAGTGGATCTACCGGGCCCATATACCGCAATAAGAGGATCTACCGGGCCCACATACCGCACTAAGAGGATCTACCGGGCCCACATACGGCAATAAGCGGATCTACCGGGCCCACATACCGCAATAAGTGGATCTACCGGGCCCACATACCGCACTAAGAGGATCTACCGGGCCCACATGCCGCAATAAGTGGATCTACCGGGCCCACATGCCGCAATAAGTGGATCTACCGGGCCCACATACCGCAATAAGTGGATCTACCGGGCCCACATACCGCAATAAGTGGATCTACCGGGCCCACATACCGCAATAAGTGGATCTACCGGGCCCACATACCGCAATAAGTGGATCTACGGGGCCCACATACCGCACTAAGAGGATCTACCGGGCCCACATACCGCAATAAGTGGATCTACCGGGCCCACATACGGCAATAAGCGGATCTACCGGGCCCACATACCGCAATAAGGGGATCTACCGGGCCCACATACCGCACTAAGTGGATCTACCGGGCCCACATACCGCAATAAGTACATCTACCGGGCCCACAAACCGCAATAGGTACATCTACCGGGCCCACATACCGCAATATGTACATCTACCAGGCCCACATACCGCAATAAGTGGATCTACCGGGCCCACATACCGCAATAAGTGGATCTACCGGGCCCACATACCGCACTAAGAGGATCTACCGGGCCCACATACCGCAATAAGTGGATCTACCGGGCCCACATACGGCAATAAGCGGATCTACCGGGCCCACATACCGCAATAAGTGGATCTACCGGGCCCACATACCGCACTAAGTGGATCTACCGGGCCCACATACCGCAATAAGTACATCTACCGGGCCCACAAACCGCAATAAGTACATCTACCGGGCCCACATACCGCAATATGTACATCTACCAGGCCCACATACCGCAATAAGTGGATCTACCGGGCCCACATACCGCAATAAGTGGATCTACCGGGCCCACATACCGCAATAAGTGGATCTACCGGGCCCACATACCGCAATAAGTGGATCTACGGGGCCCACATACCGCACTAAGAGGATCTACCGGGCCCACATACCGCAATAAGTGGATCTACCGGGCCCACATACGGCAATAAGCGGATCTACCGGGCCCACATACCGCAATAAGGGGATCTACCGGGCCCACATACCGCACTAAGTGGATCTACCGGGCCCACATACCGCAATAAGTACATCTACCGGGCCCACAAACCGCAATAGGTACATCTACCGGGCCCACATACCGCAATATGTACATCTACCAGGCCCACATACCGCAATAAGTGGATCTACCGGGCCCACATACCGCAATAAGTGGATCTACCGGGCCCACATACCGCACTAAGTGGATCTACCGGGCCCACATACCGCAATAAGTGGATCTACCGGGCCCACATACCGCAATAAGTGGATCTACCGGGCCCACATACCGCAATAAGTGGATCTACCGGGCCCACATACAGCAATAAGTGAATCTACCGGGCCCACATACCGCAATAAGTACATCTACCGGGCCCACATAACGCAATAAGTGGATCTACCGATGTTGTGATATAGTTATTTAAGGTGTTTGGCTTTAATCTTGTGGGAGTAAATTGACAGTTTTCTGCATCAATTCGAATCCTTGGGAGGATCTTACAACCTGAAAGGAGGATGGGTAGATAGACGGATACTAGCTATTGCGGAAAATGATGAGACTCCTCAAGTGTTGGTTGGTCATTGTTACCATCTCCTTCAAAATCAACTTAATAAATTTAGTTATTAGATCAGATCATGGGTCATATTTACTTTCCCTTTTGCCAATCCCTGACATTTACCTGTTTAAACCACTTCAGGGTGAAGTTAGTGCAGTAACCTCGCACTTTACAACCCATCAAGATCATTTTACTCCTAGTTTCAATGTATATATTACATATAACTCACTGGAAAATAATAGTTAAGTAATAAATTACCGCTGCTCGCACAGCTCTTTGTTACATACACTATCAAACTATTTTAGAGAAACGTGGTGGACAAATTGTCTGACTGTTGGAATTTTAACTCTGTGCGAAATAGATGTGTTACAAAGCAATAAAACCGCTGCCATGTCCGAATTTGATGACGTAGTACAAAAGAAAGCCGCCCCACTTTCTGCATGAGGTAAACCAAATGGATCAAAGCAATTGGCTTAACAATGCATACAATATATGTGTTCTTATATGCAGAGAACCTAGATCTACATCCATTACAAAATTTCCATTCAAATTATTACCAAAGTAATTCCAGGAAAATATTGCAGCGCGTCACTTTAGTTTTTATCAAGCTTCCCGCATGGTGGCGCCCCGCCCAGATACAATATAACACCTAGCGGTGTATGTCGGAGGCCGGTTTAATGCGCGTTGCGGAAGAAAAATAAACTAAATCCGGCGCCACGGGTACTCCAAATTATCTCCAGCACATATTTCAAAGACCAGAAACGTCAATTTTCTCTTCGATGTGATTTGCGACAGCTGACGTCAGTCATACCTTCTGCATGAGTAGTCTTATTGATTCCTGCGTGACTCGTTCGGATAATGACATAAGCCACAGAAGATCATAGACATTTTCCGCCTAATAAGTCCAGTGGGTTTTATATTCGCTGGTATCCATTACAAGGGAATAAGCCATGCAATCATGAAGGTAGATTTACCGGAGTCGGTCGGGCATTCTTTAGTACGACTTCCAGAAATATGTGTTTTAGTACTAACGACAATTCATCATGAATCTGTACATTGTTGGTTCGTATTGTCTTTACAGCGCCAATAGCGGGTCCGTCTGCAGCAGCGGGAGAGAATGGGAGAGAAAGATGTATATAAAAACATAGAGAGGGACAGAATGGGAGAGAAAGATGTATAGAAAAACATAGAGAGGGAGAGAATGGGAGAGAGAGATGTATAGAAAAACATAGAGGGAGAGAATGGGAGAGTGAGAGACATAGAAAACATAGAGAGGGAGAGAGAATGGGAGAGAGATATATGCAGAAAAACATAGAAGGAGAGAATGGGACAGAGATACATAGAAAAACATAGAGAGGGAGAGCATGGGGGAGAGAAATGTACAGAAAAACATAGAGAGGGAGAGAATGGGAGAGAGAAAGATATAGAAAAACATAGAGAGGGAGAGAATGGGAGAGAGAGATACATAGAAAAACAGAGAGAGAGAATGGGAGAGATATATATATATAAAAACATAGAGGGAGAGAATGGGAGAGAGATGCATAGAAAAACAGAGAGAGAGAGAGAGAATGGGAGAGAGATATATATAGAAAAAAGTAGAGGGAGAGAATGGGAGAGAGATGCACAGAAAAACATAGAGAGGGAGAGCATGGGGGAGAGAAATGTATAGAAAAACATAGAGAGGGAGAGAATGGGAGAGAGAGATACATAGAAAAACATAGAGGGAGAGAATGGGAGAGAGACCGCCAACTCCATTCAGACTGACAGTGACTGACTACCTGACACGATGGTAAATAGGCTTGTGTCTCAAAAAGTGCTAATGTCGAAACTAGCGGATATCAAGGGGGCCCACTCAAACAATTAGAATCGTGTGTGTTAGAGAGGGAGGGCTCAAAATTGATATGAATTGGTGCGACCATCTGCGCCGGATGATGAGTTAGCAGCAGATTGACTAATGGGTGGGCTTAGATTGTTAATTACAGCAGTCCGGATAACATTTGCGCGAAAGACTAAACAAACTAATTAACCACGGAAGCCCCGAATTACTGTGTATCCATCTCACAAAGAACTCTATCGAGTCATACATGAACGAAGTGCTGGTCTCAAAATCTCGCCAGCGCTGTAATTATAAACCACTCTGAGAAACACGTGGCCATCAGATCTAGATGTATAGCCCACGTATTGCTCATGTCATGATTATGTACTGACATATTTTCTATTATGGGACACCGTCTTCAGAACCCTAACCTTCACTCCCACCCAATAACCCTAACCAACGCTATGACGTCATGGCAGTACTCGTGACTGGCGTTGCGTCAGCACTGCAGTACCCGGATAACGATAGCGTCATCGGACCAATCTCCATCCCAAGAAGTCCGTTACGTGGCGCCACAACTGTGTTGTAATTGGCCCTTTCAGCCGGAGGAGCGCAGACGGTGGAGATACGCCCCCCCCCACACACACACCCCTCCCCCTCTCCACCATGTTGTATTGTTTCCACAGCAATTTCCGGCCTAATGGTGTTAAGATTGTCACCCGGAACGCGCGCCGACAAGATTTCCTAATGGCCGCCAGCGAAATAGTTAACAATGGACAAGCAAATTATGCAATAAACTATTGGCCGTCCACATCTCTCGTTCAGACCCAAGACGTTTGTTTGTCTTTCCCGCGAAGCCAGATTTCATTGGACGCCGTGAGAGATTATTAACGTCGCCATGACAACCGCTCGCATCAGTTTGGTACATGATACATCTACCCCCTTTCCTTCCCCTTCCCCATCCCATCTCCACCCCTTCCTCTTCCTCCTCCTACCTCTGCTCCCTGCTCCCCGCCCCACCCCCTCCCTCCCTCCCCTCCACCCTTACCCCATGAGCCTTCAGCCCCCAGCCCCCCCCCCCCTATTCCATCATCCCCCACGGAGGTATTACCGTTCGCCCGAACGAGCTAGGCAGTGAACATTTCGGCCATCATTTCGGCTGCCTCCAAGCCAGAGCCCGAGCGTGTATTGATCGTCATATTGATTATACGACAAGCCTCCCTCTCGGCCCTAGATTCCTCCACCCCTCGCCAGCCTCCCTCGCCACACTCCACACCCTCACCCTCCCCTCCCGCGGCTCCACTCGCCCAAGAAGACCCAGCTAAATTTGGAGGCAGTCTGTCTCCCTCGCTTGTTGTTTGTAGGGGCGGTGGGCGCTGGGGGGGGGGGCAGGACGTTTTGACGCTCAGGTTTATACCTTTGTCAGTGTGTAACCCAGACACACCCGTCGCCCATGCGGTTCCCCTGTCACTAAAACCCGAACTGCTGCATCCCTAAAAACGCACTTCAATATAACCCAGGCTGCCACGCCTCGTCCTGTTAAAAAAACCAGCTCCCCCCACCCCCATATAACCCAAACGACCTCACACAGCCCACCATATGACCCAAACTTCCACTACCCTACCTCTTTACACGCAAGCTGCGACCCCACCCCCTTTAAAAAAATCCAGTCTGCCCCCTTCCTCCAACTCTATATAATCCAGATTTCTGCCCTGACGACCATCTCTATATAACTCACACCCCCCCCCCAACTCCCCCTCCCCCTGCCCGCGGCGTGAAATTGGTCGATCACAAGTAGGTGTCACAATATCGATTCTGGGATTAGAAATCAACTCACTCCCGGTACAGGGCGCTGACGGACGACACTGACACACGACACTGACGCACGACACTGACGCACGACACTGACGCACGACACTGACGCACGACATTGACACACGACACTGACATACGACATTGACACACGACATTGACACACGACACTGATGCACGACACTGACACACGACACTGACACACGACACCGACACACGACACGGACGCACGACACTGACACACGACACTGACACACGACACTGACACACGACACTGACACACGACACATGACACTGACACACGAAACTGACACACGACACCGACGCACGACACTGACACACGACACTGACGCACAACAGCGACACACGACACTGACGCACGACACTGACGCACGACACTGACACACAACACTGACACACGACACTGCCACACGATACTGCCACACACCACGACACTGACACACGACACCGACACACGACACTGACACACGACATTGACGCACGAGACTGACACACGACACCGACACATGACACTGACACACGACACTGACACACGACACTGAAACACGACACTGACACACTACACTGACGCACGACACTGACGCACGACACTGACACACGACACTGACGCACGACAGTGACGCACGACACTGACACACGGCACTGACACACGACACTGACACACGACACTGACGCACGACACTGACACACGACACTGACATTGACACACATACGACGCAGTGGAAATCACCACCACCATTTACCATCACCCTCACGACCAACACTATCACCATCACCATCACCACCACCGCCTCCATCATCACAAGTCCAGCCTCAGTCACAAGACACTGACACTAGACCCAACCCACGGACAAACCCAGACGCATTAATAAGACTTCCATACAAACCTACGTCACTGACACACGACACGGACACATGACAGGACACCCTACTTACTTAGTCAATCCACCCTCCCTGACAAAGGCTCCGCTCTTGGCCCTACCCTCATCTGTACCCCACCCTCCCAGGCATCCTTCCTGGCGTTCGGTCTGACCCATATAATATTAAATCCTGCGTGGATGAAATGGTTGCTCGGCACGATGGACGCAGTGAGATTTAAACGATGTCATACCCGTGACGTAAGTAGTTGCTAGCAGGCCCACTTTCGGCTCCGCCATTTTGTTTCTTGGAAGAGACCTCCGCTCTCATGTGTACGTTAATGTTGATGCCAAGATCTATTTGTATCTAGCTAGGCCCCGATATACACATACTTCCCTGGCTGCGTTTCTCGATTCATTATTCACTTCGTGCATTAATCGATTCCATACGTTACATTTGTATGTTCACATAGGGGCGGATCCAGCAGATAATCAAGTGGAGGTCACAAGCTGGCATGGATTCAGAAATTACCCCGAGGAACCTGTGACCCCCGTGACCCCCTGACTATCTACCAAGGGAGTGGGGGGGGGCGCCACAGAACCCCTGTGAACCCCCCCCCCCCTTGGATCCGCACCTGCACCTTTCAAGTATTCCATTTCGCATAAGACATATTAATGTATCTCCCCCATCTCGAACCCACATCTATCTACCCAATCTCTATCGACCCACATCTATCTACCCCACCTCTATGTGCCCACATCCATCTAACCCACCAATATCCATCCTACCTTTATCTGCCTAACTTCTAAATGCCTCACCTCTACATGCCCCACCTCTATCTACCCCATGTCTATCTCTCCCACCTCTATCTACCTACGTCTATCCGCCCCACCTCTATCTATCCCACCTCTATCTACCCTACCTCTATCCGCCCCAAACATCTATCTACCCTACCTCTATCTACCCTACCTCTATCCACCCCAACATCTATCTACCCCACCTCTATCTATCCCACCTCTATCTACCTACGTCTATCCGCCCCACCTCTATCTACCCCACCTCTATCTACCCTACCTCTATCCGCCCCAAACCTCTATCTACCCTACCTCTATCTACCCTACCTCTATCCGCCCCAACATCTATCTACCCCACCTCTATCTATCCCACCTCTATCTACCTACGTCTATACGCCCCCACCTCTATCTACCCCACCTCTATCTACCCTACCTCTATCCGCCCCAAAGCTCTATCTACCCTACCTCTATCTACCCTACCTCTATCCGCCCCAACATCTATCTACCCCACCTCTATCTACCCTACCTCTATCTACCCCACCTCTGTCTACCCCATCTCTATCGTTCACACTTCTACCTGCCCCTCCTCAAGCCCCCACCCCCTTATAACGGTACCAACTGTAGCTCCCTACCTCTACCCACTCCTCACCCCACTCCACCCTCCATTTCTCCTATGTCGATAGTTGTTCTGGTACCATGTTGTGTACACCACGATGTTATACATGTACACCACAATGTTATACATGTACACCACAATGATATACATGTACACCACAATGTTATACATGTACACCACAATGATAACGAGTGCGACCACATTGCTGGCGATCCATGAGTGTTGCTAATTAGAGGTCTGTGATCAATCAAACCCCGAATCCCATTATCAAAATCCCATTATCCATTGCCATTCTCTGGCAGATACCATTATAGGATTAGACACGGACGGACATATGGGTTGAAGCCAGTGAGTGATTCGAAATATCCGCTTCGTCTACGGACTTCATTTTGCACTAATTTACACCTTTTCTCAAAATGTTTATTTGCTAAATTTAGCTGTTTGATGTGGACTAGTTTGTCTTGCTTCCGTTCAGCGTTCATTCTTTGGCGGCTGATAACATCAAAGGCAATATATTATGCGATTAAGACCCGACATTTTGGTTTATAATATACTGTACTGAAACAAGTATCGATATAGGGGAAATGGAATACCAGATACATACCAGATGTGTACCAGATACATCATACACACAAGATATATACCAGAGGTGTACCAGATACATCATACACAAGCTATATACCAGAGGTGTACCAGATACATCATATACACAAGATATATACCAGAGGTGTACCAGATACAGCATATACACAAGACATATGTCAGAGGTGTACCAGATACAGCATATACACAAGACATATATCAGAGGTGTACCAGATCCAGTATATACACAAGATATATACCAGAGGTGTACAGGATACATCTTACGCAAAAAATATATAACATATGTGTACCAGATACATCATGAACACAAGATATATACCAGATATGTACCAGATACAGTATATACACAAGATATATACCAGATGTTACCAGATACATCATATACACAAGACATATACCAGCGATATGCCAGATACACACCAAATACACTAGAGATACACCCGATAACACTATATACACCAGATACACACTATATACACCAGATATACACAAGAGATATATCAGATACACTCTATATACACCAGATATACACTAGAGATATACCAGATACACACTATATACACCAGATATACACACTATACCAGATATACACTTGAGATAAACCAGATACACTCGATGTACATTCAATATACACTAGAGATATACCAGTTACACACTATATACACCAGATATACACTTGAGATATATCAGATACACTCTATATACACCAGATATACACCTGAGATATATCAGATACACTCTATATTCACCAGATATACACCTGAGATATACCAGATCCACACTATGCACACCAGATATCAGACCTGACATCGATTCTGACCAGCGCTGTCCTCAGGCTTAGCAGCTGGAAGCACATGGCTCGGGCCTTGGAAGCCACCAGGGATTATAGAGGGAGATTATCCCAGATACATGGTAATCCCAGAGGGGCTTGATGCCAGAGCGATCGATGGTGGGTAACAGTTATCAGGTTTTGCTGACAATTATGGCGGTTAGTAGAACCGGCTTGCAATGTGCTGGTCCAAAGACAGAGACGCATTCCGATGTAATGATAAAGAGAAGCTATTGTAGGGAATTTGTTTGTATGTGATGGTAAAATTGGAAATCCTGGGGCAACAAGTCCGACGAAATGATGAAACGAAACGAATTGGCTATTTAGGCCGATTTTGTGCACACAAGGGCTAAACCGGGTTATAGACTCTAAATGGATGTAACATACCTCAGATTAGGTGCCCGGACACGGATAGGAACATAAGACATATTGATGTATCTACCCCATCTCGAACCCACATCTATCTACCCCACCTCTATCGACCCACCTCTATCTACCCCACCTCTATCTGCCCACATCCATCTAACCCACCAATATCCATCCTACCTTTATCTGCCTAACCTCTAAATGCCTCACCTCTACATGCCCCACCTCTATCTACACCACCTCTTTCTACCCCACCTCTATCTACCTACGTCTATCCGCCCCAACCTCTATCTACCCCACCTCTATCTACCCTACCTCTTTCTGCCCCAACCTCTATCTAACGTACCTCTATCCACCCTACTTCTATCCGCCCCAACCTCTATCTACCCCAACTCTATCTACCCCACCTCTATCTACCCAACCTCTATCGACCCACCTCTATCTACCCCACCTCTATCTGCCCACATCCATCTAACCCACCAATATCCATCCTACCTTTATCTGCCTAACCTCTAAATGCCTCACCTCTACATGCCCCACCTCTATCTACCCCACCTCTATCTACCCCACCTCTATCTACCCCACCTCTATCTACCCCACCTCTATCTGCCCACATCCATCTAACCCACCAATATCCATCCTACCTTTATCTGCCTAACCTCTAAATGCCTCACCTCTACATGCCCCACCTCTATCTACCCCACCTCTATCTACCTACGTCTATCCGCCCCCACCTCTATCTACCCCACCTCTATCTACCCTACCTCTTTCTGCCCCAACCTCTATCTAACGAACCTCTATCCACCCTACTTCTATCCGCCCCAACCTCTATCTACCCCACCTCTATCTACCCCACCTCTATCTACCCCACCTCTATCTACCCTACCTCTTGCTGCCCCAACCTCTATCTACCCCACCTATATCTACCCCATCTCTATCGTTCACACTTCTATCTGCCCCTCCTCTAGCCCTCCCCCCTCCCCCGCGCCCTTATAACGGTACCAACTGTAGCTCCCTACCTCTACCCACTCCTCACCCCACCCCACCCCACCCTTCCCCGTCTGTCCGCGCCGACGTTCCCTGGCAAACCACTTATATATCAACCATGTGCCAGGCGACGAATAGAGCAGAAAAAGAGATGATCTTCTTGCCAATGAAACGTCTCATCTTTAGTCCCGGCAGACCACTTCCGCAAACGTGCCACATTAGGACGTACCAACCGACCCCGCCCCCCCCCCCCACCCGGTCCCCGCACACCCCATACCACGACCGCTCAACTACAGTCATGATACGTTTGAGTTTATGACCAGAATTATGCCCAGAAGTAACAATCGAACTGATCGTCGATTATACGCTAGAATTGCAATATAAACAGTCCGGTACGTGTCCACAGGTTTGATCTGTTTCCAGAGACAGATAAGTTTCTGTAATAAAGATGTGGTCGTCCTGATAACTTTCTTCGGTGAATAAGGTTGGCATGTACGACCCGACATCTACACATGAGAACGACTTCCAAAGGGGATGTTACAGGCAATGTCGTTAACGAGGACCATATCTAAATGGGTTGTTAAAGACACTGCCTTTAATGAGCACTATGTCTATACGGGTTGTTACAAGCAATGCTTTCGATGAGAACAATGCCTAAAGGGGTTGTTACAGGCAATGCATCTAATGCGAGCGATGTCTAAAGGGGTTGTTACAGGCAATGCCTTCAATGAGAACTATGTCTAAAGGGGTTGTTACAGGCAATGTATTTAACGAACACCATATCTAAAGGGGTTGTTACCGACATTGCCTTTAATGAGAACTATGTCTAAAGGGGTTGTTACAGGCAATGCCTCCAATGAGAACTATGTCTAAAGAGATTGTTACAGGCAGTGCATTCAATGAGAATTATTTTTAAAGGGGTTATTACAGGCAATGCATTCAATGAGAACTATTTTTAAAGGGGTTGTTACAGGCAATGCATCAAATGCGAGCGATGTCTAAAGGGGTTGTTACAGGCAATGCCTTCAATGTGAACTGTCTAAAGGGGTTGGACATCAATGGACATGGACATCAAACAGTCCAATCAGCCTAAGCGTGGCAAGAACATGGAAATCAAACAGTCCAATCAACCTAAGCGTGGCAAGAACATGGACATCAAACAGTCCAATCAGCATAAGCATGGCAAGAACATGGACATCAAACAGTCCAATCAACCTAAGCTTGGCAAGAACATGGACATCAAACAGTCCAATCAACCTAAGCGTGGCAAGAACATGGACATCAAACAGTCCAATCAACCTAAGCGTGGCAAGAACATGGACATCAAACAGTCCAATCAGCCTAAGCGTGGCAAGAACATAGACATCAAACAGTCCAACCAACCTAAGCGTGGCAAGAACATGGACATCAAACAGTCCAATCAACCTAAGCATGGCAAGAACATGGACATCAAACAGTCCAATCAACCTAAGCGTGGCAAGAACATGGACATCAAACAGTCCAATCAACCTAAGCATGGCAAGAACATGGACATCGAACAGTCCAATTAGCCTAAGCGTGGCAAGAACGTGGACATCACACAGCCCAATCAACCTAAGCGTGGCAAGAACATGGACATCAAACAGTCCAATCAGCCTAAGCGTGGGAAGAACGTGGACATCAAACAGTCCAATCAGCCTAAGCGTGGCAAGAACATGGAGATCAAACAGTCCAATCAGCCTAAGCGTGGCAAGAACATGGACATCAAACAGTCCAATCAGCCTAAGCGTGGGAAGAACGTGGACAATAAACAGTCCAGTCAGCCTAAGCGTGGGAACAACATGGACATCACACAGTCCAATCAGCCTAAGCGTGGGAACAACATGGACATCAAACAGTCCAATCAACCTAAGCGTGGCAAGAACATGGACATCAAACAGTCCAATCAACCTAAGCGTGGCAAGAACATGGACATCAAACAGTCCAATCAGCCTAAGCGTGGCAAGAACATGGACATCAAACAGTCCAATCAACCTAAGCGTGGCAAGAACATGGACATCAAACAGTCCAATCAGCCTAAGCGTGGCAAGAACATGGACATCAAACAGTCCAATCAACCTAAGCGTGGCAAGAACATGGACATCAAACAGTCCAATCAACCTAAGCGTGGGAACAACATGGACATCAAACAGTCCAATCAACCTAAGCGTGGCAAGAACATGGACATCAAACAGTCCAATCAGCCTAAGCGTGGGAACAACATGGACATCACACAGTCCAATCAGCCTAAGCGTGGGAACAACATGGACATCAAACAGTCCAATCAACCTAAGCGTGGCAAGAACATGGACATCAAACAGTCCAATCAACCTAAGCGTGGCAAGAACATGGACATCAAACAGTCCAATCAGCCTAAGCGTGGCAAGAACATAGACATCAAACAGTCCAACCAACCTAAGCGTGGCAAGAACATGGACATCAAACAGTCCAATCAACCTAAGCATGGCAAGAACATGGACATCAAACAGTCCAATCAACCTAAGCGTGGCAAGAACATGGACATCAAACAGTCCAATCAACCTAAGCATGGCAAGAACATGGACATCGAACAGTCCAATTAGCCTAAGCGTGGCAAGAACGTGGACATCACACAGTCCAATCAACCTAAGCGTGGCAAGAACATGGACATCAAACAGTCCAATCAGCCTAAGCGTGGGAAGAACGTGGACAATAAACAGTCCAGTCAGCCTAAGCGTGGGAACAACATGGACATCACACAGTCCAATCAGCCTAAGCGTGGGAACAACATGGACATCAAACAGTCCAATCAACCTAAGCGTGGCAAGAACATGGACATCAAACAGTCCAGTCAGCCTATGCGTGGCAAGAACATGGACATCAAACAGTCCAATCAGCCTAAGCGTGGCAAGAACATGGACATCACACAGTCCAATCAGCCTAAGCGTGGCAAGAACATGGACATCACACAGTCCAATCAGCCTAAGCGTGGCAAAAACATGGACACCAAACAGTCCAATCAACCTAAGCGTGGCAAGAACATGGACATCAAACAGTCCAATCAGCCTAAGCGTGGCAAGAACATAGACATCAAACAGTCCAACCAACCTAAGCGTGGCAAGAACATGGACATCAAACAGTCCAATCAACCTAAGCATGGCAAGAACATGGACATCAAACAGTCCAATCAACCTAAGCGTGGCAAGAACATGGACATCAAACAGTCCAATCAACCTAAGCATGGCAAGAACATGGACATCGAACAGTCCAATTAGCCTAAGCGTGGCAAGAACGTGGACATCACACAGTCCAATCAACCTAAGCGTGGCAAGAACATGGACATCAAACAGTCCAATCAGCCTAAGCGTGGGAAGAACGTGGACAATAAACAGTCCAGTCAGCCTAAGCGTGGGAACAACATGGACATCACACAGTCCAATCAGCCTAAGCGTGGGAACAACATGGACATCAAACAGTCCAATCAACCTAAGCGTGGCAAGAACATGGACATCAAACAGTCCAGTCAGCCTATGCGTGGCAAGAACATGGACATCAAACAGTCCAATCAGCCTAAGCGTGGCAAGAACATGGACATCACACAGTCCAATCAGCCTAAGCGTGGCAAGAACATGGACATCACACAGTCCAATCAGCCTAAGCGTGGCAAAAACATGGACACCAAACAGTCCAATCAGCCTAAGTTTGGCAAAACATGGACATCAAACAGTCCAATCAACCTAAGCTTGGCAAGAGCATGGACATCAAACAGTCCAATCAGCCTAAGCGTGGCAAGAACATAGACATCAAACAGTCCAATCAGTCTAAGCGTGGCAAGAACATGGACATCAAACAGTCCAATCAGCCTAAGCGTGGCAAGAACATGGAGATCAAACAGTCCAATCAGCCTAAGCTTGGCAAGAACATGGACATCAAACAGTCCAATCAGCCTAAGCGTGGCAAGAACATGGAGATCAAACAGTCCAATCAGTCTAAGCGTGGCAAGAACATGGACATCAAACAGTCCAATCAGCCTAAGCGTGGCAAGAACATGGACATCAAACAGTCCAATCAGCCTAAGCGTGGCAAGAACATGGAGATCAAACAGTCCAATCAGCCTAAGCTTGGCAAGAACATGGACATCAAACAGTCCAATCAGCCTAAGCGTGGCAAGAACATGGAGATCAAACAGTCCAATCAGCCTAAGCGTGGCAAGAACATGGACATCAAACAGTCCAATCAGCCTAAGCGTGGCAAGAACATGGACATCAAACAGTCCAATCAGCCTAAGCGTGGCAAGAACATGGACATCAAACAGTCCAATCAGCCTAAGCTTGGCAAGAACATGGACATCAAACAGTCCAATCAGCGTAAGCGTGGCAAGAACATGGACATCAAACAGTCCAATCAGCCTAAGCGTGGCAAGAACATGGACATCAAACAGTCCAATCAACCTAAGCGTGGCAAGAACATGGACATCAAACAGTCCAATCAACCTAAGCTTGGCAAGCACATGGATATCAAACAGTCCAATCAACCTAAGCTTGGCAAGAACATGGATATCAAACAGTCCAATCAGCCCAAGCGGCACGAAACAACCCTTTGGCTTGACCAACGTCGGATAAATCAGACGGCATCCGAGAAATCCGTTTTTAGCTTCAGCGAGACTGATTGACAAAAGTCTGGCGCATGCTAGCAACGATTAGGGAGAGACATAACCGACTGTCCGACTGCCCAGGACAGTTGAATTACATGGTCGGACAGGTCAGAATACTGGTTGTATGCCCGACGGGGCAGGTGAAGATTTAGACTGCGTCTCTCGCTATTTAGCAATGTTCAGCAGTTACACTGAACAAACAACCTGCAGGCACTGATGAATGCGAACAATAACTGTACGGCAGCTTTCGTTTTTTGGTCCCGACAATATAACATAGGAAAGTTGTGCGCTCAGTCATAGGCGTCGGCTTTTCGGAACATGACTTTACAAAATCGTCGAAATCGTAGTAAATAGCACAATAAATAAATAGTGTATTAGTTATATCAACGTTGTCGCTGCTCAATTCGATAGGACAGGTACATTTTCAGGGCGGGCAGGTCAATCTCAACACCACGTGCCCTACAGGACAGGCGACATCCAAAGTTAATGTCTGTCCCTGACGATTTAGCCCTCGTTGACCAAACACAAACAATCGCGAGACGCCAAGAATCATAGCTGCAACTACTCCCATTGATATGATGAAGCACCTTCCAAACGAGGCTCCTGTAACGCAAGGTGGAGATGGCCGGGGTCCGTCGGTAGCGCTAATTCTACAAGCACTTACCGCCGCCGTCCCCCGCAGTTGTATACGGAGAAGAACTAACCTTGAACGCGCAGCAATTGCGACCCTCTTGTTGTCGACTGGCGCAGCCGCAGTGGTGGTATCCATCAATTATAGGTGGACATGGAGCACACACGCGTGGCGGTATCCCCATTGGATGGCCCTACAGCCGAGGGGGGGACGCGGCCTCCGTCAGGGCGTTCGTGTGCCTGTCCCTCTCGAGGTGAGGGGATTACAGTGGCCCGGATGGTGATTATGGTGACCCGGATGACGCTGTTGTTGTTGTCAGTCAGTCAGTCAGTCTTTCTGGATGGCGTCTGACCCCTCGCGCGGTTGGCACGCTGACGACTGGAGTGGCGCGTAGATCTCTGTGTGTCTGTTTTTCTCACTCCTCTCTCTCTCTCGATCTCTCGCCGGCTCGTGAATCTGTCGGTTCTGTTGCAGAACACCTCTGAACAATGACGGACGAAGCGGCAAGCGACGACTTACATACAAACGTACAGGTCATATACCTGCCACCATCACAGGTGGGATGCGGGAATCGCAGCGACCCGCGAAGGAATAAACCGGTAGATATTACGATGTAGCTGTACCGCGTAGAGGGTGGAAGGGACTTGGGGGTGGGGGCGGGGGGGGGGGGGAGTCGCCACCCCAGGAGAACCTACCTAAGCCAAAGCAAAAGGCCAGTCATGGCACGCCAAACATGGGCTGATGGCGGTGGCAGAGGGAGGTGGTGGCTTCGTCCCACATTTATCCAATGCTTGCTTGTGCTTGCTGGCTTGCCATGCGGTATGTCTGGGCTAGGCTGACGACGTCGTTTCTCGGTCTCCTCCCTCCACTAGCGCGCTCACTCGCTCGCTCGCCCACCCCGCTTGGCGCTCGTCGGCTTCACTGTCTCTCTGGTCTCCCCTTGTCTCCGCCCCCCCCACTTGCTACGTATCTGTGGGTGTGGGTGTGGACGGCATGGAGCGGGGTTTGGGGGTGGGGGGTGGGCAGGGGGAAGAGGACGCCGGGGTGGCTGCCATGCGTAAGAAGGGGCTGGGGAGGGCTGCTGTTGGGAGGGGTGTTGGTGGTCCTAGGCGGGCGGATGACGCTGCCATGGGGGACTGTGAGGATGAGGTCAACAGCTCGCACGCTGCTGCTGCTGCTGCCGCCGCTGCTGCGGTTGCGGCTGCCAGAGCCGTTGCTGCCTTGTACGGTCTGCGGTAGTGAGCGTGGGGGGTGGGTGTTGGGCTGGCGGGGCGGGTGTCGATGGGTGGAGGGGGGTGTCTGTCTAGAGGGCGGGGATACGATCGTTGCGTTGAGTCAGCGGGGAAGCAGATGGTGGGCGGGTTGGCGGGGTGGCCATGCTGGGCTTCTGGTCTGTGTCCGGTCTCTCGCCCCCCCCCTCCCCGCCCCACCCTGTCTCCTCCATCTCTATCCCTGCCTGCCTGGGTACCAGCCCGGTTAACTGCACCCCCGCCCCGCCCCACCACCTCCACCCGCCCCTCCCCGTTCTCCCCTCCATCCTGCCCCTGTCCCTCAATTTCTCCCCCACATCCTGTCGGAGGGAGAGAAGGGGGACAGGCCCAGGCCGCGGCTCCAGAGGCCCACAGGCCCGGCAGGACCACACGCCAACGGCCGCACGGTTCACTGGGGTGGGGCGGGGGGGGGGGGGGAGGCATTGGGCCGTGGCATCACAGGGAGACAGGACAAACGGCGGGGTGGCTGGTGTCCATGGACTCGACGGGGGAGTGGGGGCATGGGTGGGAACATACCAGATGGATTGGCGATGCACTATGGCGGTAGAGAGGGGTACGACAGAGGTGGTGGGGGGGGGGGGCGCTGGGGTTGTGACGGAGAGGGGTGGGGGTGGCGGGGCAGAAGAGGGTGTAGGTAACGGGTCGGAGGTATATTTTTAGTGATCAGTAGTTTGTGATATGCGAGATAATATTCTCTTGCGGGGCCGGACCGGGAGACCACGGCGCCTGGTTACGGGATCAACAAGCCCCTATACCCAAAAACCCAGGCATCACCCAGACGGTACCCCCAGTCATCGCCCAGGCAGCACACGGGCGGTACCCCCACAGTCATTGTCCAGGCAGCACCCAGGCGGTACCCCCACAGTCATCGCCCAGGCAGCACCCAGGAGGTACCCCCACAGTCATCACCCAGGCAGCACCCAGGCGCCCCTCCTCCCCAGGCGACCCCAACCTTCAGGCGCCCCTCCTCCCAGGCCGGACCCCCCCCTCCCACTCCGCCCAACTCTTAGGCGCCCTCCCCTCTCCTAGACACCAGGCACCCAGGCGGCCCCCAAGCGGCCCCCAGGCGGCCCCCAAGCGGCCCCCAGCGCCCCCCCACAACCCCCCAGGCAGACATCCAGACAGGGACCGTGGTGATATAGGAGACTGGCCGGCGGTGAGATGTGGCGATAAGCTCTACGTGTCTGTATTACAATCTGCGGCCCGATGCTAAATCATGCGCTGTTTGCAGCCGTAGACAAGGATTCTGGAAATAGCGGGATGATCGACTGAGAGAAAGAGGGGCATAGACAAATAGGGTGAGACAGAGCGACGGAGAGTGGAGGGCGGAAAGATGGAACCAGATGTATAGGGGATGTGAGGCAAGAGAAAGTGGAGAGAAAAGAGAGAGAGAGAGGGGGAGGGGGGGGGGGGAAGAAGACGGAAAGATAAAGAGGGGAGAGGGACGGGGAGAGACCGAGACTGAGAGGGGGGGGAGAGAGCTAGGGAAACGGACAGCGGTAGACAATAGCAGAGAGAGAAAGAGAAGGGATAGAAAGAAATATAGAGAGATAGAGCGCATGAGAGAGAATGAACGAGAGAGAAGAGTGAAAGAATGAGAGCGTGAGGTAGATAGGGAGAAAGAGTGAAGCAGAGAGGAGAAGAGAGGCAGAAATCAAGAACGGCCTGCGACACCCGGACACTCTGCGACGCGAGAGCTCAGCTGGAGATAAAGCGACACCGCGGGGAAGTAAAGGGCAGCTGCTTATCAAATAACGTTGTTAATGACGTCAACGTGAAAGTGTTGACCTTTTTTTTCCTCCCTCTCTCCCAGAATAGAAATTGCGACCCGTTGCCACGCTGTCACTGTGGGAGGGCCAAGCATTGGCGGTTCCTTCTTTTAGGGAGATCGTGTAAAGCCGCTTGTGGTCTAGAGCACCCCCCCCCCCCACCCCCAGCACCCCCTCCAATTCTAGGACCCCTCCAACATCCTGTCATCTTGAACGAAACGGTGTCTGTGTAACCCCTCAATGCCACTAACTGAGTCTCTCCCTCCTTTCAAAATCCTCGTTACGATTGCACCATCCATCAGAGAGCACAAAAAATTTTTTTTAATTAAAGAGCACTATAATTATATAACTCTTTTTACATTCCAAATGTATATCCTAGCGACACAGATTTTTTTACACCATCCACTCAAATCGGTGTTATTCGATAATAACTGGCGTGATGGCGTGGCACGGGCCTGTGTCTAGACACATTCCGTAAAGTAATAATTAATCATGCGCAAAGGCGCAAAAATTAAATGAAATCAATCATAACGTCACGATATATGATGTCACTCAACATGCGTCCGATACAACCACTTATCCGAGAGATTAGACATGAATAAAATAATCCCAGATGCGACGACGTATTACAGGGAAACACATCCATTCGCGGTTTTTCACAGCGCTTCATCGCCCTGGCAGCACCCAGGCACCCTCCGCCCCAGGCGACCCCAACCTTCAGGCGCTCCTCCTCCTAGGCCGGACCCTCCCCTCCCCCCCCCCCCAACCTTCAGGCGCCCTTCCCTCTCCCAGACATCACCCAGGCGGCGCCCGGGCGCTTCCCCCCCCCAACCCCCCTCCGACCCCCAGGCAGACATCCAGACAGGGACCGTGGTGATATAGAAGACTGGCCGGCGGTGAGATGTGGCGATAAGCTCTACGTGTCTGTATTACAATCTGCGGCCCGATGCTAAATTATGCGCTGTTTGCAGCCGTAGACACGGATACTGGAAATAGCGGGATGATCGACTGAGAGTAAGAGGGGAAGAGAGAAATATGGTGAGACAGAGCGACGGAGAATGGAGGGCGGAAAGATGGAACCAGATTTATAGGGGAG